>OX451219.1:44155587-44317216 GCA_949628195.1 Phasia obesa
TTACAGTAATACAATAATTTGCTTATAACATTTATAATTTTTAAATTAAATAAACATAACTACACATTTACATATATAACCACAAACATAAAGAAACAGAAATTTTATTTTAAGATTGTTCAAAAAGCTTTAGCCTTCACTAGATAAGGCTGGTCCTCGAAGACATTACTGGCTACCGGAAAAAATTCGATGGCGCTTCTAGTACGCATTATTAGTGCAAGCTCTATTTTAATGTAGACATAATCTGGTTTCAGTGATGTTAACTTTTATTTTTTTTTATGATGACATTAAGGTATGCGAAATTAACTAATATCTTTTTTCTACATTATATACATATAATGATCGCAAACTTATATCCATATCTCAGAAGTTAAAAAAGTAAGATTAATAAAAAATACATGAAGACTAATATTAATGTACATTATTATAAATCTCTTTGTAAATTTATTTATTTGTGCGTCAATGATATCTGAACGGCTCAATCGATTTCAATGAATTTTAAGACACAGATGGATCCGCATCTCGAAAGTGCAATAGGATATGTGTGTATTCAAAATAAGGTCAGGATAGGATAAAAGAGAGAAAACGGGCATGTTTATATGCCTGGACCGATTTTATGAAAAACAGATGCTTCCATATATAGTGTTTGGGCGCAAGTTTTTGTTATTTATTTTAGCAGTGACGAGAATGATTCTCAAAGTAGACCTAGGCAAAGTCGTGTAAGAATTACTAGTTTATTAGAATGCATTAAATGAAAAATTTAGTTTATACTAATGCAATAAATTTTTGTAAAAACGTAAGAAAAGATTTGTTAATATAATTTTATTAATAGTTTTGATATGTTGGCACATATTATTTTTAATGAATTGAATTCTTTTGTATTGTTATAAATATTTGCTCATTTCACAAGCTCCCTTGTATCGTTTAAAGCAATGGATCCCAACCTTTTCTTGCTCAGGGACCACTTTTATTTTATGCATTTTAGCAGGGACCACTATATGTGTATATGTATATATACCTAGATATATTATAATAATAAAAATATACAATAATATTCAAACATAAACTTTAATTAAAAATTCAATGGCAAATTGTAAAAAAGGAAATAAATATATATAAACGTCAGTAATTTTATATTAGTATGATTTTTAAGCTTGCATCTTCTTCACGAGTTCGGTGTGAATATATTTGCGACGTTTTCCAATTGTTTATTTCCGGAACCCCTCAGTTACATTTTCAATTTATTTAAGTGCGTGAAAGTATCTAAAAGATAAGCCAAATCCATCTGACATGCCGGCCTAGTAAACTGTTTTAACAAATCTTTAATTTTTTTGTGAACCAGAAAAATCTCAACCTCTGCTCTCAGTTCATATAATCTTCCCAACCTTATTACCTTTCGATAGCCATCGACTTCTGTGTAAAAAAAGAAGTGCCTGATGGTCAGAGTCCATTTCAAGCACAATTTTTAAAAAAGGCGTGATTTTAAGGCGCTGCTTTTGATAATGACAATATGCAGTTATTATCCGGGAAGAGTTTTAGAAGCTAACGCTTGGCGATGTATGATACAGTGCGATGTTATTACCGAATTAGCGGGCGCTTCCGGTACTCCGTGCCGATTTCGATTTTTGGATTGTTTCTCTATATTCTTTATTCGTATTGTTCGTATAATATGCACTGTTAATCCATAAAAAGCCCTCCTGCCTTAATAAAATATACAAATAATAATTAGGGGACCATAAATGTCATAAGTACATTTTTAAGTGAGAAATAATAAGTAATGAATAAAAAAATAGTAAATTTTCAACATTTACATTAGCTGGCGTATACGGCACGGTGAACCTTGAAATGCTCATATAAACTGACAAAGAAGGAATTAAAAAGAAAACAAAATGTGTACTGGCGCCAAGATGTTCCAGGAAAGAACTCCTAGACGCTCGACTGCCTTCGACACCTTTAGCGCCACCACGAGTTTCGGGAATCAAAATCCGACATTGAGTGCCGCCTCGCGTTTAATTACGGAGTTCCTATAGTCATTTTCCGGTCCAGTATCAGATAAACTCCATGTCATAGTAATTTTGCATATTTTATTTATTTACCTGATTTACACATGCATATAAAATTTCAGCTCAATCGGTAACCGGAAAGTGGATCAAAATTTTACAATATTTTACAAAATTTGCGAATAAATTTAAGATATAATGTTAGGAATAACGGTCAGAAATGAATCACTTACTTCCTCTCTCAGTTAAGCTAAATACTATTACTGACACTCAAATGACAGCACAAAGCATAGGTAATTCCTTTTACACGAACACGATTACACGACAGATTGCAGTCTTTATATTGTCTTCGCCGAAACGGGCGTAGGCCCGTGTACTTAGTACCGCACCCTCAACCCGCGCCCTTCACACTCACTCCACGGCGACTAACAGCTAAATTTCAAATCATTCGCGGACTACTGGTTGGTTTAAAGTTTATATAAATACACTTTAACTCAAACAGCTTGTGAGCAGGCTTTGAAATTGTAGAATTGTATCGTTTTTTACTCAAAAAATAATAATACTCAAAATCAAGGCATATTAATCAGGTAGCCTCACTACTGAGGGGAAATATTGAGGCGAAAATAATCAATTTTTTTTATATGGATTTTGACAATTAAACTTACAAATTTTCCCCTTAAATGTAAGTTGAACTATCAAATTACATATAAAAAAAAATTAAAAATTTTCGCCTTAATATTTCCCCTTCCTAGTGAGGTTACCTGATGAATGTGCCTTGACTCAAAATACAATAAATATTTTCAAAACCAACGTTACCATTTTTTTATTTTTCCTCTCAAATTTGGTAGATCTTTTTGGAAATTTTAGAATGGTTGGCTATAGCTAATTTTGGTAAGATTGTGAAAATATATTACTTTAGAAATAGTTTTTATTGTAAAAGCTACTATTTATACAACATAAAGAAAATAAAATAGCGCACAAAAACCAAAACTTTACTGATTAGAATCTTCGAGTTCACCGGAGGATATATATGTATATTTCTTAAGTTAGTGCTAAGTCAGATAAATAATCTCACCAAAGAATTCCAATCAGAAAGTTAATGTAACAATACTGAAATTGATTCAAAAATTGAAAATTGCCACATAGATGTCTTTTGGCTTAAAATCCGAAATATGAATTGATAAAAATTTCAATTCGAAGAAATTTTTGAATAAAATTAAAAATATTAAACATTGATTGTATTACCTAACCAAAATTCCTCCAAGTTCGATTTTATGTGTGAAGATGGCAAACTTTTACAGATAATTACGTCTTCCATAGTATTTTCTACAGAAAGTTTGAATGTATTGTTCCTAGTTTAAATATTTTTTAACCTTTAATATTTTGCGTCCTATTTTTTATAATAAAATCATACTTTTACTAATTGCATGTGTTTGCGTTCAGATAGCTTACAAATTTGTTGTAAAGGATTAAAGTAGATTAAAAAAAATGGTAGAAAAAAACTTTTAGCATCGGCAACGTTGTTCAGAATAATAAAATGAAATTGAATCATGCATCGGAAGTAGTCATTACAAATATAATTTTTACACAATTTGTAATTTTAATATAGATTGAAAAAAATTGCGGTGTAAAAGCATTATAAATATATAACATTAAATATAAAATAAAGACACCGATGATTACATATTACGACGATTTTAATAATTTATTCAAATAAAAAATTTAGTCCCAGGTATAGTCTCGATACAATATTTTCAAAACATATGAAATGAAATTGTATATTAATAACAAATTTTTCAAAGCAAATTACCAACAACAAACATAAACTATTGTAAAATAAGTTGACGATAAACCCTATAGCATGATAACAGGGGCTTGTGAATTGAACAATTATTTTAAAAGAAGCATTTCATCCCTATAGTTTTTAGTCATTTTTATTAATTATTATAAATATATAAATTTCTTTCTAATAATTTAATTTATTTGGTGTTGTACAATGCACCAAATTATCGCCCAAAAATGTAATTCCTTTCTAGTTGACATTAGTAACGATTTTTGGAAATAAGTTGTGAAAAATTTGCGCAAAATTCTCTAATATTTATTAAAACAAAACCAATAAAGTATATTGACCAATAAATTAAAACAATCTCACTTTTGATTTTCATTTTCCTCAAAACACCACTTTAAAAAACATCTACTTTAATTACATTATTATTGTTTTCAACAACATAGGGCTGTACCATATTTACTTTACATTGCACGAGTAAGTTAAACTGCTGCCACACCTTTTATTTTTGGGAAGTAAGAAAATTTAAATTCTATTTACAGAACTCTTCAATAATCGGCCCTATTCCCGTTGGCTTGGAGTTTGAAAACGAAATAAAAACGAGAATTTTGCATTACTGTTGGCGTTAACGACACTCGTCGTAAATATATCGGTATTCTCTATTTTGAAACGGAGATAGAAACGACAATAAAACATTTGTTCTCTGTCGTCATCATTGTAGGCAACGAAATTCAAACGACTACAGAAAAAAATTTTAATGAAAAAAAGTACATTAAGTAAGTTCGAAATTTTAGTTTCTTAAATGAAAAAACATCCCGCTTATGCTAAGAGTTTTCGAAAGGGCAGAAAACCCTAAAATTTAATGATTTCCGTTTGGCATAAAGTAAGTGAAACTAAATTAAGAGAAAATAGCCATTAAAATATTTTTTATTAAGATAAATAGGAAGCTCTGTTTCCACAGCGACAGGGGAAGGATATTATAAACAGGTGCGATTGTCACCATTGGAGAAAGCGGTGTCAAAACTATTAATATTTTAAAAAGAAATTAACCCGAAAGTTATTCACCGACCTTGAAGAAGTTATATCGCTACTAATTGAGTTCGTTTTTAGAATCTGGGATGGCAAAATGTTAACGTTCTTTCGTAGCATCTTCCGATGTATTTACATCCATTATGTCATCATCATCACTTGAACTTGAAAAATCACTTGAACTTGAAATATAATATGTGTGAAGATTTTCTAGACAAATATTGAGGACTGTAAACCAAATATAACTTCCGGAAAAACGAAGTATATGCAGTAAGGAAGAAAACAGCAAAAACAATTTATAAATATAAAAATATCTGAGTAACAGAAAAATAAATACTATGTAATAATGCAAGAACTTCTGGCGTTAAAATAAAAAAAATTCTAAAAATTCAAAAGTATTTTGGAAGTAACCAAAAAGCATACTATAAAAAATTAAAACCTGCTTACACATTTATATGAAAGTCCATATTTTTCTACAGCCACCACAAAGTTACACATTTCGAAAATGACATTTAACTCAGGTATATGTTCCATGACCTTACCTTTACGAAAGACTAGAGCAAATTGTTCAATTTTTATCACTTGTAAAAATAGTGTGCATTCGCACACTTATACTTATGAAGTCAGTATTTACACTTTTTTCTTCTAGACATACATATGCCTGTAATTTCATAAAGTTTTGTGTTTCTTGTATTACTTTGAGAGATTATCTTAAGTTTTTTCAAAGAGAAAAAATAAATTTATTTCACACTTCTTATAGTTTTTACGTTACTTACGTCCTTACAAACTCACATTATATATTATATTTCGACAGTACAAAAAATGTAGACTTACAGGAATGTTTTTAATATCACACAGATTTAAAACAAATTCACAAACAATTGTCTTTTCTTTCAAACTACTTTTATATTTTTTCTGAAACAAAATTGAAATTGATTTTCACTAAACAGGTCCAAATAAAAAACTTGAAGAGAAAAATTAAAATTATATATTAAAGCCAAATTATTTTTAACAAGTAAAATATTATAAAATAATAAAAAATACTAAAATCTCACAAGCATCATTTCAGTATCGAATTGATACAAACAGCTTTAATTCTTTGTAACCAGTGAAAGACCTGTTACACGCCACAGGGCAGGAAATAGTACTTCTAGCGAGATGATATAATCCCTTCATTGAACAAAATAAAATAAAAATGCAGAAATAAAAACAAATCGGGTGGAAGTCGGACTCGCACACTGAAAGTGCCATACAATATTTAACTTCGCATAAAAGCACTACACCAAACTGCTTTATTTTCCAAATTTTCCAGTTGGTTTTTATTTAGTATACAGCACTTATTTCATATGCACATAAATTTATTCTCTTATTGATATTGCATCCTACTGCAACTTTTTTGTCTCCAGTTTGTTCCTTATTATTTTAATTTAATTTTTTTTAATTATTTCTTACCATTTCTTTGGTTTTATTATATCGGCTATTAGAATGCAAATTCTGCCTGATAGGGCTCAAGGGAGACCAATGACAACGTAAACGTAAAATCGGGCAGATGATCATACTTTGAATCGATAATGATAGGGTTATGTTTTTACTCTTTGTTTACTGAACTAAAAAAGAAAAACAGAACTAATGATCTTGTATAAATTCAATAGAGTTTTGGAATACGAATACGTATATATATTTTGAAATATTGAGCAAAGGTCTGACGACTGACAGTATTTAAAAATGACGTTTTTATAGCAAATTTGGTACAAAATATGTCAGCTTCGGTTTAGTAAGAATAAGTCAATGCACAAAGAAATAAAATATTGTTACGATATTACTTTACGTTGGGTTCTTTTAATTGCAAAATAAATACACACTCTTATTACTTTTACGGATATAGGTGATTTAAAAGACTCCATGCAAAATGACCCTATGAAAAATCGCCCAAAAACAAAAATAAAAAATTGCCGAATGAATAATCATCCTAAAAAAATGAAAAATTGCCCAAAAAAGAATAATCGAAAATTGGCCCAAAAATTGTGAAAAAAATACCCAAATATAAATGAATTATCGCCCAAATTTATTTATAGTTGTCTTATTAAATATAAAAATGTCAATAGTTTTAGTAAGGTCATTGATATTGGTTTAATTTATCGAGAAAGCTTTCAGTTGCAACTTCTGTATGAAAGCTGTGACACCTGCTGCTCCTGGGGGTGCTGCCCAAGGAACTCTGCGTAACCGTGGCCATGGTCGCTAAAACTGTTACTAAATTAAATCCTTGATTTAAATTAAATGAACCGGTGATTTAATTAATCGAGCAAGCTTTGAGAAGAAGTTGTATGTAATCTGTGATCACAGTCTGTAAGGAAGCTTTTTGCTACCAAGTTAAATATATTGTTGCTATTGTATACAAATAAATTATTATTTGCGTTCATTGAAATCAATATGAAAAAATGTATGTGAATAAAATAATAATAAAGGTACAAATAGTTTGTTAATATGAGTGTAAATAATGGGTGATTTTTTTGAGGTTAGGATTTTCATGCATTAGTATTTGACAGATCACGTGAGATTTCAGACATGGTGCCAAAGAGAAAGATGCTCAGTATGCTTTGACATTTCATCATGAATAGACTTACTAACGAGCAACGCTTGCAAATCATTGAATTTTATTACCAAAATCAGTGTTCGGTTCGAAATGTTCAAATGTGACAAATTTTGTTCAGCGATGAGGCTCATTTCTGGTTGAATGGCTACGTAAATAAGCAAAATTGCCGCATTTGGAGTGAAGAGCAACCAGAAGCCGTTCAAGAACTGCCCATGCATCCCGAAAAATGCACTGTTTGGTGTGGTTTGTACGCTGGTGGAATCATTGGACCGTATTTTTTCAAAAATGCTGTTGGACGCAACGTTACGGTGAATGGCGATCGCTATCGTTCGATGCTAACAAACTTTTTGTTGCCAAAAATGGAACAACTGAACTTGGTTGACATGTGGTTTCAACAAGATGGCGCTACATGCCACACAGCTCGCGATTCTATGGCCATTTTGAGGGAAAACTTCGGAGAACAATTCATCTCAAGAAATGGACCGGTAAGTTGGCCACCAAGATCATGCGATTTGACGCCTTTAGACTATTTTTTGTGGGGCTACGTCAAGTCTAAAGTCTACAGAAATAAGCCAGCAACTATTCCAGCTTTGGAAGACAACATTTCCGAAGAAATTCGGGCTATTC
The DNA here is from genome assembly GCA_949628195.1 of Phasia obesa. Lineage (NCBI taxonomy): Eukaryota > Metazoa > Arthropoda > Insecta > Diptera > Tachinidae > Phasia > Phasia obesa. Next base: position 44,163,623 of record OX451219.1, read on the forward strand.
CGGCCGAAATGCTCGAAAAAGTTGCCCAAAATTGGACTTTCCGAATGGACCACCTAAGACGCAGCCGCGGTCAACATTTAAATGAAATTATCTTCAAAAAGTAAATGTCATGGACCAATCTAACGTTTCAAATAAAGAACCGATGAGATTTTGCAAATTTTATGCGTTTTTTTTAAAAAAAAAGTTCTCAAGCTCTTAAAAAAATCACTCGTTATTTAATTATTGTTTATTGTTAAATTGTAGAGTTAAGCGCCGCAGGAAAAAATTTTATATAAAATATGAAACATTTAACAATAAACACGTTAATAACAATAATTACATATATATTTCAACTTATTTTAGCAACTTATTTATAACAACATAACTAGAAATATTTACTAGCATAAAAGAAACAAAGCAGCTTGTACTTTTTCGCCAAAACAATTTACGTAAATAATCAGAAGCTTTTTAAAGACTGTCACTGGTACAACTTTAAATGTGATGTCAATATATTTTCTGCAAATTTAATTTTTTTTTTAATAGAGATACAAACTAAGTTGCTTATTTTTCCAGTTTAAATCGTGATAAATTTTTAATTTTAACACTTTTGCGGCTTAAACTTTATAACTACTTATTATTCGTAATCATTTTTTATTAAAAATATATCGTTTTTAAGACAAACCATTGTTTTCACTCTTATTACCAAAAATGGGTGATCTTTCATAAAAACATTTGGGCAATTTCTCATTATGAAAAATCGCCCAAAAATATAAAAATGAATTATTCTCCAAAAACGACGAAAAAACACCCAAAATTTTTGGATTACTTTTCATATGAAATATTACCCAATTTTGTATGAAGATTTCTTGGGCTATTTTTCATTTATGCTTTTGGGCGATTTTTCACAAGGTCATTTTGCATGTAGCCGATTTAAAAGCACGAGAATGTTCTATTCCAGACAGATCTGGCAGGTTCGATTGTTATTGCTCTTGTTTTCTGTTTGTGTGGTTCTTTATTTCTTTATACCTCATTGTGTGGTTGTTTATTTCTTTATGCTTGTATCAGTGTTGTCAAATTAGGGGATTTATCGCCAAATCGGTGATTTTTATTTGTTAATGGGGATTAAAAATTTGGTTTGGGGATTGGGGAATTTGCTGAGGATAATTTCAATATTTTGGGGTTTTTTTGGGGATTTTTAATTTGATTTCATATACTTCTTGGATTATTGTAATTTTATTATTATTTTAATCGTTCGTTAATTAACATTTAAAGTATAACTGATAAATGAAGATGAAAAAGATGTAACGAAAATTATTAAAACAATAAAAGTTAATTCATAGAATTTACCCTGGATGATATGGATCTTGCTCACGATCTTAAGAAGGAACTGAAACCTGCAGATGCTCTACGGTCATTTATTCAAATACGTTCTTTTTATATCTAAAAAGTTTATTGCACAAAATGGTAAAACGTTGCTCGATTCTTCTTTTAATTTAATTTAATTTACTTTACTTCTTTTCTTTCTTGTAGTAAAATAGGGGTAGGTATGATATTGTAAGGATAATTCTTTAACTAAAACTTAGTTAATGTACTTAGAATTATCCTTTTATTTCTATAATACAGTTTTTGCAGATTAAAATGTATTAACATTAGCAAAATTTCAACATTTGCAAATGTCAACAAAATTTGCATATGGCAACTTTTTATCACTATTACATATTGAAATTAAAGAAAAATATTTTATCGGTCGACCCTAACGTACATGTTTAAGACAACACTACCTGCGAATATTTTCGGTTGACTGCAGAGTATTATTTGACACGACCTAGAACTCCCAACAATCGCTGCCACTGCTAAATATATTGTGTTACTTTTACCGTCGCTGCCGCTTGCAACGCTGCCAGAAACCGCCACTGCCGCTTGTACCGCCGCTGCAACCTGCATCGCTGCCAGGTATTGCCGCGACCGCCTCTACCGCTGCCAGGTACCGCCGATGCCTATGCAGCCCTGTATATTTGAGGGTACCGCTGCCATCGCAACCCTGTACGGTGACCGTCGCAGCCCTGTACCCCTACCAGTTGACGTCGCAGTCATGTACCACTGCCAGGTACCGCTGCCATTTGTAGCCCGTACCGCTGCCAGGTGCAACTCCGTAACGCTGCCCGAGCAGCCCGTAGCCGGCGCCGCTGCTAAGAGCCTCGCGGTCTGGTCCGCCGCTGGCCTTCGCCATTGCCGCATTGTACCACTGCTAAGTGGCTCCGTCGTTTGGAATCGGCGTTGCCAAGAGCCGCCGCCGCTGGCCATCGCCACTGCCGCATTGTACTATTACCGCCACTGCCGCATCATACCACTGCTGCCGCTGCCAAATACTGCACTGTCTGGTACCGTCGCTGCCAAGATTCGCCGGCGCCTGGTCCGCCGCTGGCCATCGCCACTGCCGCATTGTTCCACTGCCGCCGTCGTTTGCAACCGACGCTGCCAAGAGCCGCCGCCGCCTGGTCCGCCGCTGGCAATCGCCACTGCCGCTGACCTGAATTACCACGATATTTGATCGTAGACCGCAACTTGTCCAACGTTGTAGCATTTAAATTTAAAAGAGAATAAAACTGAACGTATGATTTATAACGTTTAAGAAACCAGTGCGGTTCCATTTCTACATCAATAATTGTTTTGTTACCTACCTTAACAAAACAAAATATAAACGACCCTGGCCTCCGCTGTCGCTATCCCAGCAACCAGCGGAAAACGTGTCGTTACAATTTAACAACAAATAGCTTTTTTAAAATTAATAGCTATATTATATATGATACCAAGGACCCTCGCGGACGAGCATGTATTGGATCGGAAATTCTTATAAAGGCCAGAATCAAACATTATTTACTGTGTGATTTTTGTGAGGATTACCTTCAAGCAACAAATATCTGCGTTGAAGAATTTCATCAAAACTTTGTTATTTCTTCAATTTATTCACCTCCTAGATTTCAAGTATCAGATAGTCAATATAGAGACTTCTTCAAATCACTAGGTCCCTGTTTCATAGCATTAGGCGACTACAACGCTAAACATACATTTTGGGGATCACGCTAAAAGGTCGTGTTTTGTTTGATACAATTTCAAAAATGCGTCTGAATATGATATCGGCAAAAAATACCGGATGTTATTGATTTTGGCGTGATTAAGGGTATTTCTAGAGAAATGCTTAAAGATGAAGCGTCATTTGAATTATCCTCAGATCATTTACCCACTATTGTCTATATATGGAACCAGCAAAATATTGTGTCACCAACAACTAGTACAAGCTTTCATTGGTTGAAATATAGAAAGTATTTCAGTACTCACTGTTCGGAAAATATACCGCTAAGGACACCAGAAGACGTGGATCAAAGTCTTATTAATTTTGATCAAGTCCTTAAATCAGCTGCCCAACATGCAACAGTAACCCAATCGAATTTATTCTGTAGATGTCGAGCGGCTCTTGGCTGAAAGAAGAAAAAGAAAAAGAGAGTGGCAATCACACAGATCTCCTGAACTCAAATCTAGACTTAGAGATTGCACGAAACGGCTAAGACAGCTGCTAGAATCTCGAAGAGTAGCAACTCTGAAAAATTACTTGGAAGACCTCGACGCAACTGCACAATCAGATTATTCATTATGGCGTACATGTAGGAACCTTAAAAGGCCGGTCGTACGTAAGACTCCCTTGCGAACTTCTTGTGGAGACTGGGCAAGGAATGATACCGAAAAAGGTAATTTATTTGTTAAACATTTAACAAAGGTTTTCACTCCAAATATGTGTGCTGATATAGTTGAGTTGCCACCAGTAGAGTCTAGTGCCGTAGTACCCTTAATATTTGAATTTAGCGATATTGAAAGGACAATATCAGATTTAAACACCAAAGAAGCCCCTGGCGTTGATAAAAGAAGTAACAAGATGTTATTTGAGGTGACCCGTTTAAGTCGCAGCATTATTCTTTTTGTTTGTAATGCCATCTTACGTCTTAAGTACTTTCCCACAGAGTGGGAGGTCTCTTTAATAACTATGATTCCTAAACCAGGAAAATATAACACAAAAGTAGAATCATACAGACCTATAAGCCTTTTATCAAACGTGTCAAAGTTGTTTGAGAGAATATTAATATGTAAGCTGAATCCATAAATTCGGCTTCAGAAAACAACATAGTGCGATCCAACAAACACACAGATTAGTAAATGTAATTAAAACGACCTTTGAAAAAAATACTGTTCTGCGCTTTTTATCGACGTTTCTCAAGCATTTGACAAGTTTTCCCACGAAGGCCTAATACATAAGTTAAAGCTGAACTTGCCCGAAAACATATATAAGCTCCTAAAAAATTATTTAACGAATCGCAAGTTTTTACTAAAAGAAGGTGATTTTTTAGCTCATTGAAGCCAGACCTCCCGAAGGTAATATTTTTGGATTTATTTTATATTTATTGAACACATCAGATATGCCAATTAGCACCCTAGTCCACACATCAACATTTGCAGATGACACAGCTGTTTTGAGTATTCATGAAAGCGCCCAAGTAGCATCACAACATTTACAAAACCATATCCTCAAATTGGAAAAATGATTAGAAAAATGGAGAATAAAATTGATTGAGCTCACATAACTTTCACACTGCGTAGGGACTCATGCCCTCCTATTAGCATAAATAACCAAATGATACCACAGCTTTCAGACGTTAAATACCTGGGTATACATCTTGACCGTCGCCTTACTTGGAAAAGCCACATAGATTTCAAGTTAACACAAATGAAATTAAAAGCAGCACAACTAAATTGGCTTATTGGCAGAAACTCCACCCTGAGCTCAGATTGTATACTTCTACTGTACAAGTCGACCCTCAAACCAATTTGGTGTTATGGGATTTAGTTATGGGGCACTGCCTCAGCTAGCAATGTAGAAAAAATTCAAAGGCGTATTATTACATCTGCTCCCTGGTACATAAAAATTCGAACATCCACAAAGACCTAAACATGCCATGAGTCAAAGTAGAAATAGCAAAACATGCAGTAACCCTTTGGCGCGCAACATGCTGCACGAACCTGGTTACATTCGACTAAAAAAAGAGATACTGCTTTTCTTGGCCGTACATTAGAGGAATGACCCGCAAATCATTGCAAAATCCTTGAAACAAACATTATTTTTGTCTAGCACTGGCTGGACTTAAAAAGTACATTTTTATTTAAGACTTAAGATATGAGTAATTATGGTTAGTTCAAAAATATTGGAGATACAATAAATAAATTATGAAAAAAAAACTGGAGTGGCCTACACTCAACTTTACCATACCCAATGGAAACAGATATTTTTGTGAAAATATTACATAAAGAATAAAAGTTCAAAGTACATATATTCAAATCGAATAATTAATTATTTTTGGTTTGGAGTGTTAAGTAAACTACCCCTTGCCCCTTCCCGATTATGCCCAAAATTTATACAGCTCTTCATCTCCATAAACTAAAGGCACATAATTAATTTCATTTTGATATGTCATACGCTCCTATAGAGCTTTTACAAAATTTGGGAGTATTAAACTACCCCTTTCCCCTTTCCGATTATGCCCAAATTTTACACAACTCTTCACCTCCATATACCAAAGGCATATACTAGATTTCGTTTTAATATTTCATACGGTATGACCAGTAGAGCGTTCACAAAATTTGAGGGTATGAAAACTATCCCTTGCCCTCTTCCGATTATGCCCAAAAAACAATACAGCACTTCACCTCCATATACCAAAGGCACATACTAAATTTCATTTTTATATATCAAACGGTATGACCTGTACAAACTCCACAAAAATAGTGGCTTACACACCCACCCACCCACAGACATCATCGCGAAAATAGTCAAAATATATTCAGGAGACCTCAAAACGTATAAATCCGTCAAAATCCCGACCTCGAATTTTTTCATGATCACTATACTTTTCCTTATACTATGTATGGTAAAGTAAAAACTTTTTGCAAGACATCAACTAACAAAATCAATATCTATCTACTGTAAAAGTTTCAACGTATTCTCTTACTCTTTCATCTTGGAACCCAAATCTGAGACCATTTTCATCATAGTTCTTGAGTACCCTTTATATCAATACAAAGTATTATTTTGAGTTAATACCAAAGTTAAAATAGAAAGTCGTAGTATATTTTCATAGAAAAGGTATTATTTTGATTTAAACCTTTATTCATGTTAAAAATTATCAAATTGTTTTATTTAAAATTGGTTGTATTTTAAGTTGATACTACACCCAATTATGTTTTTACAAGGTCTTTTTTTACACGGTTTTGATTTAACACGGTTTGAAAATAAAAAAATTATTTTTTTTATACTATTGTATTCCATTTAGCACGATTCAAATTTTTTTGAGCTTAGATGTTATTTGTAAACAGTGTTGCCACGGCAAAAAATTACAACCAAATTTTTGTACAAATGTAACCAACTGAGAAAAAAATAACCAAAATTAAAAATTATTTTGATTTATTTAAATTAAATTTGGGTTTTTTATACCCTTCACCACAGGTGGAAAGGGTATATATAAGTTTGTCATTCCGTGTGTAATTTCTACAATATTCATTTCCGACCCCATAAAGTATATATATTCTGGCTCCTTATACATAGAGAAGTTGATTAAGCGATGTCCGTCTGTCCGTCTGTCCGTCTATCCGTCTGTCCGTGTTAGTGTGGTAATGTCATTTGCCAAGGCACCAGAAGAGATACAAAAAATTTAAGCACACCAATCTGTCAGGCATAGTTTCGAAAATTTTGGTATTGCAATTCAGCAACATCGGATCATTCCTTTGGAGGCTACGGGCCAAAAACCACGCCCACCTATATTTTTTATCACGTTTTTTCAGGTTTTTTTTAAATTTTTTTCAGCTTTAATGATTCTGTTTTGCCTTTTTTTCTCAAATAAATATTAGACTGCGACAGGTAGATCGCAAAGAGTGCATACAGATCTCGGGGGATCAATAACCCCCTGCGAGGGGCGATTTTTGTTTGTTTTTAGATTGGTAGGGTTTTTCTGCTTTGATTTGTATTAGTGACCTTAATAGAAAGCAATACACATAGAGGTAGCCAATGGACCCACAAGGTACCCACTGATAAATAGGAGCAGTTAAAAGGACCCCCCATGTGTCAACATGAGGAAATTTTTTTTTTGTAAGGATTTTTTTTTGCTTTAGTCTGACCATTCTAACTCAATATAGACTGCAGAAAGGTCCTAAATTTAACAAAAAAATTTTTTTTAAAAATTTAAAAAAAAATTTTTTTTTAAATTTCCAAAAAAAAATTTTACAAAAAAATTTACAAAACATTTTCAAAAATATATTTTACAAAAAAATATTTAAAAAAAATTTTTTTAAAAATTTTCCAAAAAATTTTCGAACAAAATTTTACAAAAAATTTTTAAAAAATTATTTTTACAAAAAATTTTTACACACAATTTTAGAAATATTAAAACAAAAATTTCAATATTTCTTTGAAAATGAAAATCATGACTGTAACATAACATATATTTAATATTAAGAATATACATATGTATGTATGTGTGTATATAGAGTAACATATTTTTATACCCTTCACCACAGGTGGAAAGGGTATATATAAGTTTGTCATTCCGTGTGTAATTTCTACAATATTCATTTCCGACCCCATAAAGTATATATATTCTGGATCCTTATACATAGAGAAGTTGATTAAGCGATGTCCGTCTGTCCGTCTGTCCGTCTATCCGTCTGTCCGTGTTAGTGTGGTAATGTCATTTGCCAAGGCACCAGAAGAGATACAAAAAATTTAAGCACACCAATCTGTCAGGCATAGTTTCGAAAATTTTGGTATTGCAATTCAGCAACATCGGATCATTCCTTCGGAGGCTACGGGCCAAAAACCACGCCCACCTATATTTTTTTACGTTTTTTTTACGTTTTTTTTTTAATTTTTTTCGGCTTTAATGATTCTGTTTTGCCTTTTTTTGTCAAATAAATATTAGAGTGTGACAGGTAGATCGCAAGGAGTGCATACAGATCTCGGGGGATCAATAACCCCCTGCGAGGGGCGATTTTTGTTTGTTTTTAGATTAGTAGGGTTTTTCTGCTTTGATTTGTATTAGAGACCTTAATAGAAAGCAATACGCATAGAGGTAGCCAATGGACCCACAGGGTACCCACTGACAAATAGGAGCAGTTAAAAGGGCCCCCCATGTGTCAATATGATGATTTTTTTTTTTGTAAGGATTTCTTTTTGCTTTAGTCTGACCATTCTAACTCAATAGATTGGAGAAAGGTCCAAAATTTAACAAAAAAATTTCAATCAAATTTTTAAAAAAAAATTTTTTAAAAAATTTTTAAAAAAAAAATTTTTTAATTTTTTTCAAAAATATTTACAAAAAAATTTACAAAGCATTTTCAAAAAGATATTTTACAGAAAAATATTAGAAAAAAAATTTTTTTAAAAAATTTTCCAAAAAATTTTCGAATTAAATTTTACAAAAAATTTTTAAAAAAATATTTTTACAAAAAATTTTTACACACAATTTTCGAAAAATTAAAACAAAAATTTCAATATTTCTTTGAAAATGAAAATCATGACTGTAACATAACATATATTTAATATTAAGAATATACATATGTATGTATGTGTGTATATAGAGTAACATATTTTTATACCCTTCACCACAGGTGGAAAGGGTATATATAAGTTTGTCATTCCGTGTGTAATTTCTACAATATTCATTTCCGACCCCATAAAGTATATATATTCTGGATCCTTATACATAGAGAAGTTGATTAAGCGATGTCCGTCTGTCCGTCTGTCCGTCTGTCCGTCTGTCCGTGTTAGTGTGGTAATGTCATTTGCCAAGGCATCAGAAGAGATACAAAAAATTTAAGCACACCAATCTGTCAGGCATAGTTTCGAAAATTTTGGTATTGCAATTCAGCAACATCGGATCATTCCTTCGGAGGCTACGGGCCAAAAACCACGCCCACCTATATTTTTTTACGTTTTTTTACGTTTTTTTTTAATTTTTTTCGGCTTTAATGATTCTGTTTTGCCTTTTTTTGTCAAATAAATATTAGAGTGTGACAGGTAGATCGCAAGGAGTGCATACAGATCTCGGGGGATCAATAACCCCCTGCGAGGGGCGATTTTTGTTTGTTTTTAGATTGGTAGGGTTTTTCTGCTTTGATTTGTATTAGAGACCTTAATAGAAAGCAATACGCATAGAGGTAGCCAATGGACCCACAGGGTACCCACTGACAAATAGGAGCAGTTAAAAGGGCCCCCCATGTGTCAATATGATGATTTTTTTTTTTGTAAGGATTTCTTTTTGCTTTAGTCTGACCATTCTAACTCAATAGATTGGAGAAAGGTCCAAAATTTAACAAAAAAATTTCAATCAAATTTTTAAAAAAAAATTTTTTAAAAAATTTTTAAAAAAAAAATTTTTTAATTTTTTTCAAAAATATTTACAAAAAAATTTACAAAGCATTTTCAAAAAGATATTTTACAGAAAAATATTAGAAAAAAAATTTTTTTAAAAAATTTTCCAAAAAATTTTCGAATAAAATTTTACAAAAAATTTTTAAAAAAATATTTTTACAAAAAATTTTTACACACAATTTTCGAAAAATTAAAACAAAAATTTCAATATTTCTTTGAAAATGAAAATCATGACTGTAACATAACATATATTTAATATTAAGAATATACATATGTATGTATGTGTGTATATAGAGTAACATATTTTTATACCCTTCACCACAGGTGGAAAGGGTATATATAAGTTTGTCATTCCGTGTGTAATTTCTACAATATTCATTTCCGACCCCATAAAGTATATATATTCTGGATCCTTATACATAGAGAAGTTGATTAAGCGATGTCCGTCTGTCCGTCTGTCCGTCTGTCCGTCTGTCCGTCTGTCCGTCTGTCCGTCTGTCCGTGTTAGTGTGGTAATGTCATTTGCCAAGGCATCAGAATAGATACAAAAAATTTAAGCACACCAATCTGTCAGGCATAGTTTCGAAAATTTTGGTATTGCAATTCAGCAACATCGGATCATTCCTTTGAAGGCTACGGGCCAAAAACCACGCCCACCTATATTTTTTTTACGTTTTTTTTACGTTTTTTTTTAATTTTTTTCGGCTTTAATGATTCTGTTTTCCCTTTTTTTGTCAAATAAATATTAGAGTGTGACAGGTAGATCGCAAGGAGTGCATACAGATCTCGGGGGATCAATAACCCCCTGCGAGGGGCGATTTTTGTTTGTTTTTAGATTGGTAGGGTTTTTCTGCTTTGATTTGTATTAGAGACCTTAATAAAAAGCAATACGCATAGAGGTAGCCAATGGACCCACAGGGTACCTACTGACAAATAGGAGCAGTTAAAAGGGCCCCCCATGTGTCAATATGATGAATTTTTTTTTTTTTTTGTAAGGATTTCTTTTTGCTTTAGTCTGACCATTCTAACTCAATATATTGGAGAAAGGTCCAAAATTTAACAAAAAAATTTCAATCAAATTTTTAAAAAAATTTTTTTCAAAAATATTTACAAAAAAATTTACAAAGCATTTTCAAAAAGATATTTTACAGAAAAATATTAGAAAAAAAATTTTTTTAAAAAATTTTCCAAAAAATTTTCGAATAAAATTTTACAAAAAATTTTTAAAAAAATATTTTTACAAAAAATTTTTACACACAATTTTCGAAAAATTAAAACAAAAATTTCAATATTTCTTTGAAAATGAAAATCATGACTGTAACATAACATATATTTAATATTAAGAATATACATATGTATGTATGTGTGTATATAGAGTAACATATTTTTATACCCTTCACCACAGGTGGAAAGGGTATATATGTTTGTCATTCCGTGTGTAATTTCTACAATATTCATTTCCGACCCCATAAAGTATATATATTCTGGATCCTTATACATAGAGAAGTTGATTAAGCGATGTCCGTCTGTCCGTCTGTCCGTCTGTCCGTCTGTCCGTCTGTCCGTCTGTCCGTGTTAGTGTGGTAATGTCATTTGCCAAGGCATCAGAATAGATACAAAAAATTTAAGCACACCAATCTGTCAGGCATAGTTTCGAAAATTTTGGTATTGCAATTCAGCAACATCGGATCATTCCTTTGAAGGCTACGGGCCAAAAACCACGCCCACCTATATTTTTTTTACGTTTTTTTTACGTTTTTTTTTAATTTTTTTCGGCTTTAATGATTCTGTTTTGCCTTTTTTTGTCAAATAAATATTAGAGTGTGACAGGTAGATCGCAAGGAGTACATACAGATCTCGGGGGATCAATAACCCCCTGCGAGGGGCGATTTTTGTTTGTTTTTAGATTGGTAGGGTTTTTCTGCTTTGATTTGTATTAGAGACCTTAATAAAAAGCAATACGCATAGAGGTAGCCAATGGACCCACAGGGTACCTACTGACAAATAGGAGCAGTTAAAAGGGCCCCCCATGTGTCAATATGATGAATTTTTTTTTTTTTTTGTAAGGATTTCTTTTTGCTTTAGTCTGACCATTCTAACTCAATATATTGGAGAAAGGTCCAAAATTTAACAAAAAAATTTCAATCAAATTTTTAAAAAAATTTTTAAAAAAAAATTTTTTAAAAAAATTTTTTTCAAAAATATTTACAAAAAAATTTAATAAGCATTTTCAAAAAGATATTTTACAGAAAAATATTAGAAAAAAAATTTTTTTAAAAAATTTTCCAAAAAATTTTCGAATAAAATTTTACAAAAAATTTTTAAAAAAATATTTTTACAAAAAATTTTTACACACAATTTTCGAAAAATTAAAACAAAAATTTCAATATTTCTTTGAAAATGAAAATCATGACTGTAACATAACATATATTTAATATTAAGAATATACATATGTATGTATGTGTGTATATAGAGTAACATATTTTTATACCCTTCACCACAGGTGGAAAGGGTATATATAAGTTTGTCATTCCGTGTGTAATTTCTACAATATTCATTTCCGACCCCATAAAGTATATATATTCTGGATCCTTATACATAGAGAAGTTGATTAAGCGATGTCCGTCTGTCCGTCTGTCCGTCTGTCCGTGTTAGTGTGGTAATGTCATTTGCCAAGGCATCAGAATAGATACAAAAAATTTAAGCACACCAATCTGTCAGGCATAGTTTCGAAAATTTTGGTATTGCAATTCAGCAACATCGGATCATTCCTTTGAAGGCTACGGGCCAAAAACCACGCCCACCTATATTTTTTTTACGTTTTTTTTACGTTTTTTTTTAATTTTTTTCGGCTTTAATGATTCTGTTTTGCCTTTTTTTGTCAAATAAATATTAGAGTGTGACAGGTAGATCGCAAGGAGTACATACAGATCTCGGGGGATCAATAACCCCCTGCGAGGGGCGATTTTTGTTTGTTTTTAGATTGGTAGGGTTTTTCTGCTTTGATTTGTATTAGAGACCTTAATAAAAAGCAATACGCATAGAGGTAGCCAATGGACCCACAGGGTACCTACTGACAAATAGGAGCAGTTAAAAGGGCCCCCCATGTGTCAATATGATGAATTTTTTTTTTTTTGTAAGGATTTCTTTTTGCTTTAGTCTGACCATTCTAACTCAATATATTGGAGAAAGGTCCAAAATTTAACAAAAAAATTTCAATCAAATTTTTAAAAAAATTTTTAAAAAAAAATTTTTTAAAAAAATTTTTTTCAAAAATATTTACAAAAAAATTTAATAAGCATTTTCAAAAAGATATTTTACAGAAAAATATTAGAAAAAAAATTTTTTTAAAAAATTTTCCAAAAAATTTTCGAATAAAATTTTACAAAAAATTTTTAAAAAAATATTTTTACAAAAAATTTTTACACACAATTTTCGAAAAATTAAAACAAAAATTTCAATATTTCTTTGAAAATGAAAATCATGACTGTAACATAACATATATTTAATATTAAGAATATACATATGTATGTATGTGTGTATATAGAGTAACATATTTTTATACCCTTCACCACAGGTGGAAAGGGTATATATAAGTTTGTCATTCCGTGTGTAATTTCTACAATATTCATTTCCGACCCCATAAAGTATATATATTCTGGATCCTTATACATAGAGAAGTTGATTAAGCGATGTCCGTCTGTCCGTCTGTCCGTCTGTCCGTCTGTCCGTGTTAGTGTGGTAATGTCATTTGCCAAGGCATCAGAAGAGATACAAAAAATTTAAGCACACCAATCTGTCAGGCATAGTTTCGAAAATTTTGGTATTGCAATTCAGCAACATCGGATCATTCCTTCGGAGGCTACGGGCCAAAAACCACGCCCACCTATATTTTTTTACGTTTTTTTTACGTTTTTTTTTTAATTTTTTTCGGCTTTAATGATTCTGTTTTGCCTTTTTTTGTCAAATAAATATTAGAGTGTGACAGGTAGATCGCAAGGAGTGCATACAGATCTCGGGGGATCAATAACCCCCTGCGAGGGGCGATTTTTGTTTGTTTTTAGATTAGTAGGGTTTTTCTGCTTTGATTTGTATTAGAGACCTTAATAGAAAGCAATACGCATAGAGGTAGCCAATGGACCCACAGGGTACCCACTGACAAATAGGAGCAGTTAAAAGGGCCCCCCATGTGTCAATATGATGATTTTTTTTTTTGTAAGGATTTCTTTTTGCTTTAGTCTGACCATTCTAACTCAATAGATTGGAGAAAGGTCCAAAATTTAACAAAAAAATTTCAATCAAATTTTTAAAAAAAAAATTTTTAAAAAATTTTTAAAAAAAAATTTTTTTAATTTTTTTCAAAAATATTTACAAAAAAATTTACAAAGCATTTTCAAAAAGATATTTTACAGAAAAATATTAGAAAAAAAATTTTTTTAAAAAATTTTCCAAAAAATTTTCGAATTAAATTTTACAAAAAATTTTTAAAAAAATATTTTTACAAAAAATTTTTACACACAATTTTCGAAAAATTAAAACAAAAATTTCAATATTTCTTTGAAAATGAAAATCATGACTGTAACATAACATATATTTAATATTAAGAATATACATATGTATGTATGTGTGTATATAGAGTAACATATTTTTATACCCTTCACCACAGGTGGAAAGGGTATATATAAGTTTGTCATTCCGTGTGTAATTTCTACAATATTCATTTCCGACCCCATAAAGTATATATATTCTGGATCCTTATACATAGAGAAGTTGATTAAGCGATGTCCGTCTGTCCGTCTGTCCGTCTGTCCGTCTGTCCGTCTGTCCGTCTGTCCGTCTGTCCGTGTTAGTGTGGTAATGTCATTTGCCAAGGCATCAGAATAGATACAAAAAATTTAAGCACACCAATCTGTCAGGCATAGTTTCGAAAATTTTGGTATTGCAATTCAGCAACATCGGATCATTCCTTTGAAGGCTACGGGCCAAAAACCACGCCCACCTATATTTTTTTTACGTTTTTTTTACGTTTTTTTTACGTTTTTTTTTAATTTTTTTCGGCTTTAATGATTCTGTTTTGCCTTTTTTTGTCAAATAAATATTAGAGTGTGACAGGTAGATCGCAAGGAGTACATACAGATCTCGGGGGATCAATAACCCCCTGCGAGGGGCGATTTTTGTTTGTTTTTAGATTGGTAGGGTTTTTCTGCTTTGATTTGTATTAGAGACCTTAATAAAAAGCAATACGCATAGAGGTAGCCAATGGACCCACAGGGTACCTACTGACAAATAGGAGCAGTTAAAAGGGCCCCCATGTGTCAATATGATGAATTTTTTTTTTTTTTGTAAGGATTTCTTTTTGCTTTAGTCTGACCATTCTAACTCAATAGATTGGAGAAAGGTCCAAAATTTAACAAAAAAATTTCAATCAAATTTTTAAAAAAAAATTTTTTAAAAAATTTTTAAAAAAAAAATTTTTTAATTTTTTTCAAAAATATTTACAAAAAAATTTACAAAGCATTTTCAAAAAGATATTTTACAGAAAAATATTAGAAAAAAAATTTTTTTAAAAAATTTTCCAAAAAATTTTCGAATAAAATTTTACAAAAAATTTTTAAAAAAATATTTTTACAAAAAATTTTTACACACAATTTTCGAAAAATTAAAACAAAAATTTCAATATTTCTTTGAAAATGAAAATCATGACTGTAACATAACATATATTTAATATTAAGAATATACATATGTATGTATGTGTGTATATAGAGTAACATATTTTATACCCTTCACCACAGGTGGAAAGGGTATATATAAGTTTGTCATTCCGTGTGTAATTTCTACAATATTCATTTCCGACCCCATAAAGTATATATATTCTGGATCCTTATACATAGAGAAGTTGATTAAGCGATGTCCGTCTGTCCGTCTGTCCGTCTGTCCGTCTGTCCGTGTTAGTGTGGTAATGTCATTTGCCAAGGCATCAGAAGAGATACAAAAAATTTAAGCACACCAATCTGTCAGGCATAGTTTCGAAAATTTTGGTATTGCAATTCAGCAACATCGGATCATTCCTTCGGAGGCTACGGGCCAAAAACCACGCCCACCTATATTTTTTTACGTTTTTTTTACGTTTTTTTTTTAATTTTTTTTTAATTTTTTTCGGCTTTAATGATTCTGTTTTGCCTTTTTTTGTCAAATAAATATTAGAGTGTGACAGGTAGATCGCAAGGAGTGCATACAGATCTCGGGGGATCAATAACCCCCTGCGAGGGGCGATTTTTGTTTGTTTTTAGATTAGTAGGGTTTTTCTGCTTTGATTTGTATTAGAGACCTTAATAGAAAGCAATACGCATAGAGGTAGCCAATGGACCCACAGGGTACCCACTGACAAATAGGAGCAGTTAAAAGGGCCCCCCATGTGTCAATATGATGATTTTTTTTTTTGTAAGGATTTCTTTTTGCTTTAGTCTGACCATTCTAACTCAATAGATTGGAGAAAGGTCCAAAATTTAACAAAAAAATTTCAATCAAATTTTTAAAAAAAAATTTTTTAAAAAATTTTTAAAAAAAAATTTTTTTAATTTTTTTCAAAAATATTTACAAAAAAATTTACAAAGCATTTTCAAAAAGATATTTTACAGAAAAATATTAGAAAAAAAATTTTTTTAAAAAATTTTCCAAAAAATTTTCGAATTAAATTTTACAAAAAATTTTTAAAAAAATATTTTTACAAAAAATTTTTACACACAATTTTCGAAAAATTAAAACAAAAATTTCAATATTTCTTTGAAAATGAAAATCATGACTGTAACATAACATATATTTAATATTAAGAATATACATATGTATGTATGTGTGTATATAGAGTAACATATTTTTATACCCTTCACCACAGGTGGAAAGGGTATATATAAGTTTGTCATTCCGTGTGTAATTTCTACAATATTCATTTCCGACCCCATAAAGTATATATATTCTGGATCCTTATACATAGAGAAGTTGATTAAGCGATGTCCGTCTGTCCGTCTGTCCGTCTGTCCGTCTGTCCGTCTGTCCGTGTTAGTGTGGTAATGTCATTTGCCAAGGCATCAGAAGAGATACAAAAAATTTAAGCACACCAATCTGTCAGGCATAGTTTCGAAAATTTTGGTATTGCAATTCAGCAACATCGGATCATTCCTTCGGAGGCTACGGGCCAAAAACCACGCCCACCTATATTTTTTTACGTTTTTTTTACGTTTTTTTTTTAATTTTTTTCGGCTTTAATGATTCTGTTTTGCCTTTTTTTGTCAAATAAATATTAGAGTGTGACAGGTAGATCGCAAGGAGTGCATACAGATCTCGGGGGATCAATAACCCCCTGCGAGGGGCGATTTTTGTTTGTTTTTAGATTGGTAGGGTTTTTCTGCTTTGATTTGTATTAGAGACCTTAATAGAAAGCAATACGCATAGAGGTAGCCAATGGACCCACAGGGTACCCACTGACAAATAGGAGCAGTTAAAAGGGCCCCCCATGTGTCAATATGATGATTTTTTTTTTTTGTAAGGATTTCTTTTTGCTTTAGTCTGACCATTCTAACTCAATAGATTGGAGAAAGGTCCAAAATTTAACAAAAAAATTTCAATCAAATTTTTAAAAAAAAATTTTTTAAAAAATTTTTAAAAAAAAAATTTTTTAATTTTTTTCAAAAATATTTACAAAAAAATTTACAAAGCATTTTCAAAAAGATATTTTACAGAAAAATATTAGAAAAAAAATTTTTTTAAAAAATTTTCCAAAAAATTTTCGAATAAAATTTTACAAAAAATTTTTAAAAAAATATTTTTACAAAAAATTTTTACACACAATTTTCGAAAAATTAAAACAAAAATTTCAATATTTCTTTGAAAATGAAAATCATGACTGTAACATAACATATATTTAATATTAAGAATATACATATGTATGTATGTGTGTATATAGAGTAACATATTTTTATACCCTTCACCACAGGTGGAAAGGGTATATATAAGTTTGTCATTCCGTGTGTAATTTCTACAATATTCATTTCCGACCCCATAAAGTATATATATTCTGGATCCTTATACATAGAGAAGTTGATTAAGCGATGTCCGTCTGTCCGTCTGTCCGTCTGTCCGTCTGTCCGTGTTAGTGTGGTAATGTCATTTGCCAAGGCATCAGAAGAGATACAAAAAATTTAAGCACACCAATCTGTCAGGCATAGTTTCGAAAATTTTGGTATTGCAATTCAGCAACATCGGATCATTCCTTTGGAGGCTACGGGCCAAAAACCACGCCCACCTATATTTTTTTTACGTTTTTTTTTACGTTTTTTTTTAATTTTTTCGGCTTTAATGATTCTGTTTTGCCTTTTTTTGTCAAATAAATATTAGAGTGTGACAGGTAGATCGCAAGGAGTGCATACAGATCTCGGGGGATCAATAACCCCCTGCGAGGGGCGATTTTTGTTTGTTTTTAGATTGGTAGGGTTTTTCTGCTTTGATTTGTATTAGAGACCTTAATAAAAAGCAATACGCATAGAGGTAGCCAATGGACCCACAGGGTACCTACTGACAAATAGGAGCAGTTAAAAGGGCCCCCCATGTGTCAATATGATGAATTTTTTTTTTTTTTGTAAGGATTTCTTTTTGCTTTAGTCTGACCATTCTAACTCAATATATTGGAGAAAGGTCCAAAATTTAACAAAAAAATTTCAATCAAATTTTTAAAAAAAAATTTTTAAAAAAATTTTTAAAAAAAAATTTTTTAAAAAAATTTTTTTCAAAAATATTTACAAAAAAATTTACAAAGCATTTTCAAAAAGATATTTTACAGAAAAATATTAGAAAAAAAAATTTTCCAAAAAATTTTCGAATAAACTTTTACAAAAAATTTTTAAAAAAATATTTTTACAAAAAATTTTTACACACAATTTTCGAAAAATTAAAACAAAAATTTCAATATTTCTTTGAAAATGAAAATCATGACTGTAACATAACATATATTTAATATTAAGAATATACATATGTATGTATGTGTGTATATAGAGTAACATATTTTTATACCCTTCACCACAGGTGGAAAGGGTATATATAAGTTTGTCATTCCGTGTGTAATTTCTACAATATTCATTTCCGACCCCATAAAGTATATATATTCTGGATCCTTATACATAGAGAAGTTGATTAAGCGATGTCCGTCTGTCCGTCTGTCCGTCTGTCCGTGTTAGTGTGGTAATGTCATTTGCCAAGGCATCAGAAGAGATACAAAAAATTTAAGCACACCAATCTGTCAGGCATAGTTTCGAAAATTTTGGTATTGCAATTCAGCAACATCGGATCATTCCTTCGGAGGCTACGGGCCAAAAACCACGCCCACCTATATTTTTTTACGTTTTTTTTACGTTTTTTTTTTAATTTTTTTCGGCTTTAATGATTCTGTTTTGCCTTTTTTTGTCAAATAAATATTAGAGTGTGACAGGTAGATCGCAAGGAGTGCATACAGATCTCGGGGGATCAATAACCCCCTGCGAGGGGCGATTTTTGTTTGTTTTTAGATTAGTAGGGTTTTTCTGCTTTGATTTGTATTAGAGACCTTAATAGAAAGCAATACGCATAGAGGTAGCCAATGGACCCACAGGGTACCCACTGACAAATAGGAGCAGTTAAAAGGGCCCCCCATGTGTCAATATGATGATTTTTTTTTTGTAAGGATTTCTTTTTGCTTTAGTCTGACCATTCTAACTCAATAGATTGGAGAAAGGTCCAAAATTTAACAAAAAAATTTCAATCAAATTTTTAAAAAAAAATTTTTTAAAAAATTTTTAAAAAAAAATTTTTTTAATTTTTTTCAAAAATATTTACAAAAAAATTTACAAAGCATTTTCAAAAAGATATTTTACAGAAAAATATTAGAAAAAAAATTTTTTTAAAAAATTTTCCAAAAAATTTTCGAATTAAATTTTACAAAAAATTTTTAAAAAAATATTTTTACAAAAAATTTTTACACACAATTTTCGAAAAATTAAAACAAAAATTTCAATATTTCTTTGAAAATGAAAATCATGACTGTAACATAACATATATTTAATATTAAGAATATACATATGTATGTATGTGTGTATATAGAGTAACATATTTTTATACCCTTCACCACAGGTGGAAAGGGTATATATAAGTTTGTCATTCCGTGTGTAATTTCTACAATATTCATTTCCGACCCCATAAAGTATATATATTCTGGATCCTTATACATAGAGAAGTTGATTAAGCGATGTCCGTCTGTCCGTCTGTCCGTCTGTCCGTCTGTCCGTGTTAGTGTGGTAATGTCATTTGCCAAGGCATCAGAAGAGATACAAAAAATTTAAGCACACCAATCTGTCAGGCATAGTTTCGAAAATTTTGGTATTGCAATTCAGCAACATCGGATCATTCCTTCGGAGGCTACGGGCCAAAAACCACGCCCACCTATATTTTTTTACGTTTTTTTTACGTTTTTTTTTTAATTTTTTTCGGCTTTAATGATTCTGTTTTGCCTTTTTTTGTCAAATAAATATTAGAGTGTGACAGGTAGATCGCAAGGAGTGCATACAGATCTCGGGGGATCAATAACCCCCTGCGAGGGGCGATTTTTGTTTGTTTTTAGATTGGTAGGGTTTTTCTGCTTTGATTTGTATTAGAGACCTTAATAGAAAGCAATACGCATAGAGGTAGCCAATGGACCCACAGGGTACCCACTGACAAATAGGAGCAGTTAAAAGGGCCCCCCATGTGTCAATATGATGATTTTTTTTTTTGTAAGGATTTCTTTTTGCTTTAGTCTGACCATTCTAACTCAATAGATTGGAGAAAGGTCCAAAATTTAACAAAAAAATTTCAATCAAATTTTTAAAAAAAAATTTTTTAAAAAATTTTTAAAAAAAAAATTTTTTAATTTTTTTCAAAAATATTTACAAAAAAATTTACAAAGCATTTTCAAAAAGATATTTTACAGAAAAATATTAGAAAAAAAATTTTTTTAAAAAATTTTCCAAAAAATTTTCGAATAAAATTTTACAAAAAATTTTTAAAAAAATATTTTTACAAAAAATTTTTACACACAATTTTCGAAAAATTAAAACAAAAATTTCAATATTTCTTTGAAAATGAAAATCATGACTGTAACATAACATATATTTAATATTAAGAATATACATATGTATGTATGTGTGTATATAGAGTAACATATTTTTATACCCTTCACCACAGGTGGAAAGGGTATATATAAGTTTGTCATTCCGTGTGTAATTTCTACAATATTCATTTCCGACCCCATAAAGTATATATATTCTGGATCCTTATACATAGAGAAGTTGATTAAGCGATGTCCGTCTGTCCGTCTGTCCGTCTGTCCGTCTGTCCGTGTTAGTGTGGTAATGTCATTTGCCAAGGCATCAGAATAGATACAAAAAATTTAAGCACACCAATCTGTCAGGCATAGTTTCGAAAATTTTGGTATTGCAATTCAGCAACATCGGATCATTCCTTTGAAGGCTACGGGCCAAAAACCACGCCCACCTATATTTTTTTTACGTTTTTTTTACGTTTTTTTTTAATTTTTTTCGGCTTTAATGATTCTGTTTTGCCTTTTTTTGTCAAATAAATATTAGAGTGTGACAGGTAGATCGCAAGGAGTACATACAGATCTCGGGGGATCAATAACCCCCTGC
Source organism: Phasia obesa (assembly GCA_949628195.1). NCBI lineage: Eukaryota > Metazoa > Arthropoda > Insecta > Diptera > Tachinidae > Phasia > Phasia obesa. The sequence continues at coordinate 44,184,776 of OX451219.1, forward strand.
GAGGGGCGATTTTTGTTTGTTTTTAGATTGGTAGGGTTTTTCTGCTTTGATTTGTATTAGAGACCTTAATAAAAAGCAATACGCATAGAGGTAGCCAATGGACCCACAGGGTACCTACTGACAAATAGGAGCAGTTAAAAGGGCCCCCCATGTGTCAATATGATGAATTTTTTTTTTTTGTAAGGATTTCTTTTTGCTTTAGTCTGACCATTCTAACTCAATATATTGGAGAAAGGTCCAAAATTTAACAAAAAAATTTCAATCAAATTTTTAAAAAAATTTTTAAAAAAAAAATTTTTAAAAAAATTTTTTTCAAAAATATTTACAAAAAATTTAATAAGCATTTTCAAAAAGATATTTTACAGAAAAATATTAGAAAAAAAATTTTTTTAAAAAATTTTCCAAAAAATTTTCGAATAAAATTTTACAAAAAATTTTTAAAAAAATATTTTTACAAAAAATTTTTACACACAATTTTCGAAAAATTAAAACAAAAATTTCAATATTTCTTTGAAAATGAAAATCATGACTGTAACATAACATATATTTAATATTAAGAATATACATATGTATGTATGTGTGTATATAGAGTAACATATTTTTATACCCTTCACCACAGGTGGAAAGGGTATATATAAGTTTGTCATTCCGTGTGTAATTTCTACAATATTCATTTCCGACCCCATAAAGTATATATATTCTGGATCCTTATACATAGAGAAGTTGATTAAGCGATGTCCGTCTGTCCGTCTGTCCGTCTGTCCGTCTGTCCGTGTTAGTGTGGTAATGTCATTTGCCAAGGCATCAGAAGAGATACAAAAAATTTAAGCACACCAATCTGTCAGGCATAGTTTCGAAAATTTTGGTATTGCAATTCAGCAACATCGGATCATTCCTTTGGAGGCTACGGGCCAAAAACCACGCCCACCTATATTTTTTTTACGTTTTTTTTACGTTTTTTTTAAATTTTTTTCGGCTTTAATGATTCTGTTTTGCCTTTTTTTGTCAAATAAATATTAGAGTGTGACAGGTAGATCGCAAGGAGTGCATACAGATCTCGGGGGATCAATAACCCCCTGCGAGGGGCGATTTTTGTTTGTTTTTAGATTGGTAGGGTTTTTCTGCTTTGATTTGTATTAGAGACCTTAATAAAAAGCAATACGCATAGAGGTAGCCAATGGACCCACAGGGTACCTACTGACAAATAGGAGCAGTTAAAAGGGCCCCCCATGTGTCAATATGATGAATTTTTTTTTTTTTTTGTAAGGATTTCTTTTTGCTTTAGTCTGACCATTCTAACTCAATATATTGGAGAAAGGTCCAAAATTTAACAAAAAAATTTCAATCAAATTTTTAAAAAAAAATTTTTAAAAAAATTTTTAAAAAAAAATTTTTTAAAAAAATTTTTTTCAAAAATATTTACAAAAAAATTTACAAAGCATTTTCAAAAAGATATTTTACAGAAAAATATTAGAAAAAAAATTTTTTTAAAAAATTTTCCAAAAAATTTTCGAATAAAATTTTACAAAAAATTTTTAAAAAAATATTTTTACAAAAAATTTTTACACACAATTTTCGAAAAATTAAAACAAAAATTTCAATATTTCTTTGAAAATGAAAATCATGACTGTAACATAACATATATTTAATATTAAGAATATACATATGTATGTATGTGTGTATATAGAGTAACATATTTTTATACCCTTCACCACAGGTGGAAAGGGTATATATAAGTTTGTCATTCCGTGTGTAATTTCTACAATATTCATTTCCGACCCCATAAAGTATATATATTCTGGATCCTTATACATAGAGAAGTTGATTAAGCGATGTCCGTCTGTCCGTCTGTCCGTCTGTCCGTCTGTCCGTGTTAGTGTGGTAATGTCATTTGCCAAGGCATCAGAAGAGATACAAAAAATTTAAGCACACCAATCTGTCAGGCATAGTTTCGAAAATTTTGGTATTGCAATTCAGCAACATCGGATCATTCCTTTGGAGGCTACGGGCCAAAAACCACGCCCACCTATATTTTTTTTACGTTTTTTTTACGTTTTTTTTTAATTTTTTCGGCTTTAATGATTCTGTTTTGCCTTTTTTTGTCAAATAAATATTAGAGTGTGACAGGTAGATCGCAAGGAGTGCATACAGATCTCGGGGGATCAATAACCCCCTGCGAGGGGCGATTTTTGTTTGTTTTTAGATTGGTAGGGTTTTTCTGCTTTGATTTGTATTAGAGACCTTAATAAAAAGCAATACGCATAGAGGTAGCCAATGGACCCACAGGGTACCTACTGACAAATAGGAGCAGTTAAAAGGGCCCCCCATGTGTCAATATGATGAATTTTTTTTTTTTTTGTAAGGATTTCTTTTTGCTTTAGTCTGACCATTCTAACTCAATATATTGGAGAAAGGTCCAAAATTTAACAAAAAAATTTCAATCAAATTTTTAAAAAAAAATTTTTAAAAAAATTTTTAAAAAAAAATTTTTTAAAAAAATTTTTTTCAAAAATATTTACAAAAAAATTTACAAAGCATTTTCAAAAAGATATTTTACAGAAAAATATTAGAAAAAAAATTTTTTTAAAAAATTTTCCAAAAAATTTTCGAATAAACTTTTACAAAAAATTTTTAAAAAAATATTTTTACAAAAAATTTTTACACACAATTTTCGAAAAATTAAAACAAAAATTTCAATATTTCTTTGAAAATGAAAATCATGACTGTAACATAACATATATTTAATATTAAGAATATACATATGTATGTATGTGTGTATATAGAGTAACATATTTTTATACCCTTCACCACAGGTGGAAAGGGTATATATAAGTTTGTCATTCCGTGTGTAATTTCTACAATATTCATTTCCGACCCCATAAAGTATATATATTCTGGATCCTTATACATAGAGAAGTTGATTAAGCGATGTCCGTCTGTCCGTCTGTCCGTCTGTCCGTCTGTCCGTCTGTCCGTCTGTCCGTGTTAGTGTGGTAATGTCATTTGCCAAGGCATCAGAAGAGATACAAAAAATTTAAGCACACCAATCTGTCAGGCATAGTTTCGAAAATTTTGGTATTGCAATTCAGCAACATCGGATCATTCCTTCGGAGGCTACGGGCCAAAAACCACGCCCACCTATATTTTTTTACGTTTTTTTTACGTTTTTTTTTTAATTTTTTTCGGCTTTAATGATTCTGTTTTGCCTTTTTTTGTCAAATAAATATTAGAGTGTGACAGGTAGATCGCAAGGAGTGCATACAGATCTCGGGGGATCAATAACCCCCTGCGAGGGGCGATTTTTGTTTGTTTTTAGATTAGTAGGGTTTTTCTGCTTTGATTTGTATTAGAGACCTTAATAGAAAGCAATACGCATAGAGGTAGCCAATGGACCCACAGGGTACCCACTGACAAATAGGAGCAGTTAAAAGGGCCCCCCATGTGTCAATATGATGATTTTTTTTTTTGTAAGGATTTCTTTTTGCTTTAGTCTGACCATTCTAACTCAATAGATTGGAGAAAGGTCCAAAATTTAACAAAAAAATTTCAATCAAATTTTTAAAAAAAAATTTTTTAAAAAATTTTTAAAAAAAAATTTTTTTAATTTTTTTCAAAAATATTTACAAAAAAATTTACAAAGCATTTTCAAAAAGATATTTTACAGAAAAATATTAGAAAAAAAATTTTTTTAAAAAATTTTCCAAAAAATTTTCGAATTAAATTTTACAAAAAATTTTTAAAAAAATATTTTTACAAAAAATTTTTACACACAATTTTCGAAAAATTAAAACAAAAATTTCAATATTTCTTTGAAAATGAAAATCATGACTGTAACATAACATATATTTAATATTAAGAATATACATATGTATGTATGTGTGTATATAGAGTAACATATTTTTATACCCTTCACCACAGGTGGAAAGGGTATATATAAGTTTGTCATTCCGTGTGTAATTTCTACAATATTCATTTCCGACCCCATAAAGTATATATATTCTGGATCCTTATACATAGAGAAGTTGATTAAGCGATGTCCGTCTGTCCGTCTGTCCGTCTGTCCGTCTGTCCGTCTGTCCGTGTTAGTGTGGTAATGTCATTTGCCAAGGCATCAGAAGAGATACAAAAAATTTAAGCACACCAATCTGTCAGGCATAGTTTCGAAAATTTTGGTATTGCAATTCAGCAACATCGGATCATTCCTTCGGAGGCTACGGGCCAAAAACCACGCCCACCTATATTTTTTTACGTTTTTTTTACGTTTTTTTTTTAATTTTTTTCGGCTTTAATGATTCTGTTTTGCCTTTTTTTGTCAAATAAATATTAGAGTGTGACAGGTAGATCGCAAGGAGTGCATACAGATCTCGGGGGATCAATAACCCCCTGCGAGGGGCGATTTTTGTTTGTTTTTAGATTGGTAGGGTTTTTCTGCTTTGATTTGTATTAGAGACCTTAATAGAAAGCAATACGCATAGAGGTAGCCAATGGACCCACAGGGTACCCACTGACAAATAGGAGCAGTTAAAAGGGCCCCCCATGTGTCAATATGATGATTTTTTTTTTTGTAAGGATTTCTTTTTGCTTTAGTCTGACCATTCTAACTCAATAGATTGGAGAAAGGTCCAAAATTTAACAAAAAAATTTCAATCAAATTTTTAAAAAAAAATTTTTTAAAAAATTTTTAAAAAAAAAATTTTTTAATTTTTTTCAAAAATATTTACAAAAAAATTTACAAAGCATTTTCAAAAAGATATTTTACAGAAAAATATTAGAAAAAAAATTTTTTTAAAAAATTTTCCAAAAAATTTTCGAATAAAATTTTACAAAAAATTTTTAAAAAAATATTTTTACAAAAAATTTTTACACACAATTTTCGAAAAATTAAAACAAAAATTTCAATATTTCTTTGAAAATGAAAATCATGACTGTAACATAACATATATTTAATATTAAGAATATACATATGTATGTATGTGTGTATATAGAGTAACATATTTTTATACCCTTCACCACAGGTGGAAAGGGTATATATAAGTTTGTCATTCCGTGTGTAATTTCTACAATATTCATTTCCGACCCCATAAAGTATATATATTCTGGATCCTTATACATAGAGAAGTTGATTAAGCGATGTCCGTCTGTCCGTCTGTCCGTCTGTCCGTCTGTCCGTGTTAGTGTGGTAATGTCATTTGCCAAGGCATCAGAATAGATACAAAAAATTTAAGCACACCAATCTGTCAGGCATAGTTTCGAAAATTTTGGTATTGCAATTCAGCAACATCGGATCATTCCTTTGAAGGCTACGGGCCAAAAACCACGCCCACCTATATTTTTTTTACGTTTTTTTTACGTTTTTTTTTAATTTTTTTCGGCTTTAATGATTCTGTTTTGCCTTTTTTTGTCAAATAAATATTAGAGTGTGACAGGTAGATCGCAAGGAGTACATACAGATCTCGGGGGATCAATAACCCCCTGCGAGGGGCGATTTTTGTTTGTTTTTAGATTGGTAGGGTTTTTCTGCTTTGATTTGTATTAGAGACCTTAATAAAAAGCAATACGCATAGAGGTAGCCAATGGACCCACAGGGTACCTACTGACAAATAGGAGCAGTTAAAAGGGCCCCCCATGTGTCAATATGATGAATTTTTTTTTTTTTTGTAAGGATTTCTTTTTGCTTTAGTCTGACCATTCTAACTCAATATATTGGAGAAAGGTCCAAAATTTAACAAAAAAATTTCAATCAAATTTTTAAAAAAAATTTTAAAAAAAAATTTTTTAAAAAAATTTTTTTCAAAAATATTTACAAAAAAATTTAATAAGCATTTTCAAAAAGATATTTTACAGAAAAATATTAGAAAAAAAATTTTTTTAAAAAATTTTCCAAAAAATTTTCGAATAAAATTTTACAAAAAATTTTTAAAAAAATATTTTTACAAAAAATTTTTACACACAATTTTCGAAAAATTAAAACAAAAATTTCAATATTTCTTTGAAAATGAAAATCATGACTGTAACATAACATATATTTAATATTAAGAATATACATATGTATGTATGTGTGTATATAGAGTAACATATTTTTATACCCTTCACCACAGGTGGAAAGGGTATATATAAGTTTGTCATTCCGTGTGTAATTTCTACAATATTCATTTCCGACCCCATAAAGTATATATATTCTGGATCCTTATACATAGAGAAGTTGATTAAGCGATGTCCGTCTGTCCGTCTGTCCGTCTGTCCGTCTGTCCGTGTTAGTGTGGTAATGTCATTTGCCAAGGCATCAGAAGAGATACAAAAAATTTAAGCACACCAATCTGTCAGGCATAGTTTCGAAAATTTTGGTATTGCAATTCAGCAACATCGGATCATTCCTTTGGAGGCTACGGGCCAAAAACCACGCCCACCTATATTTTTTTTACGTTTTTTTTACGTTTTTTTTAAATTTTTTTCGGCTTTAATGATTCTGTTTTGCCTTTTTTTGTCAAATAAATATTAGAGTGTGACAGGTAGATCGCAAGGAGTGCATACAGATCTCGGGGGATCAATAACCCCCTGCGAGGGGCGATTTTTGTTTGTTTTTAGATTGGTAGGGTTTTTCTGCTTTGATTTGTATTAGAGACCTTAATAAAAAGCAATACGCATAGAGGTAGCCAATGGACCCACAGGGTACCTACTGACAAATAGGAGCAGTTAAAAGGGCCCCCCATGTGTCAATATGATGAATTTTTTTTTTTTTTTGTAAGGATTTCTTTTTGCTTTAGTCTGACCATTCTAACTCAATATATTGGAGAAAGGTCCAAAATTTAACAAAAAAATTTCAATCAAATTTTTAAAAAAATTTTTAAAAAAAAAATTTTTTAAAAAAATTTTTTTCAAAAATATTTACAAAAAAATTTACAAAGCATTTTCAAAAAGATATTTTACAGAAAAATATTAGAAAAAAAATTTTTTTAAAAAATTTTCCAAAAAATTTTCGAATAAAATTTTACAAAAAATTTTTAAAAAAATATTTTTACAAAAAATTTTTACACACAATTTTCGAAAAATTAAAACAAAAATTTCAATATTTCTTTGAAAATGAAAATCATGACTGTAACATAACATATATTTAATATTAAGAATATACATATGTATGTATGTGTGTATATAGAGTAACATATTTTTATACCCTTCACCACAGGTGGAAAGGGTATATATAAGTTTGTCATTCCGTGTGTAATTTCTACAATATTCATTTCCGACCCCATAAAGTATATATATTCTGGATCCTTATACATAGAGAAGTTGATTAAGCGATGTCCGTCTGTCCGTCTGTCCGTCTGTCCGTCTGTCCGTCTGTCCGTGTTAGTGTGGTAATGTCATTTGCCAAGGCATCAGAAGAGATACAAAAAATTTAAGCACACCAATCTGTCAGGCATAGTTTCGAAAATTTTGGTATTGCAATTCAGCAACATCGGATCATTCCTTTGGAGGCTACGGGCCAAAAACCACGCCCACCTATATTTTTTTTACGTTTTTTTTACGTTTTTTTTTAATTTTTTCGGCTTTAATGATTCTGTTTTGCCTTTTTTTGTCAAATAAATATTAGAGTGTGACAGGTAGATCGCAAGGAGTGCATACAGATCTCGGGGGATCAATAACCCCCTGCGAGGGGCGATTTTTGTTTGTTTTTAGATTGGTAGGGTTTTTCTGCTTTGATTTGTATTAGAGACCTTAATAAAAAGCAATACGCATAGAGGTAGCCAATGGACCCACAGGGTACCTACTGACAAATAGGAGCAGTTAAAAGGGCCCCCCATGTGTCAATATGATGAATTTTTTTTTTTTTTTGTAAGGATTTCTTTTTGCTTTAGTCTGACCATTCTAACTCAATATATTGGAGAAAGGTCCAAAATTTAACAAAAAAATTTCAATCAAATTTTTAAAAAAAAATTTTTAAAAAAATTTTTAAAAAAAAATTTTTTAAAAAAATTTTTTTCAAAAATATTTACAAAAAAATTTACAAAGCATTTTCAAAAAGATATTTTACAGAAAAATATTAGAAAAAAAATTTTTTTAAAAAATTTTCCAAAAAATTTTCGAATAAACTTTTACAAAAAATTTTTAAAAAAATATTTTTACAAAAAATTTTTACACACAATTTTCGAAAAATTAAAACAAAAATTTCAATATTTCTTTGAAAATGAAAATCATGACTGTAACATAACATATATTTAATATTAAGAATATACATATGTATGTATGTGTGTATATAGAGTAACATATTTTTATACCCTTCACCACAGGTGGAAAGGGTATATATAAGTTTGTCATTCCGTGTGTAATTTCTACAATATTCATTTCCGACCCCATAAAGTATATATATTCTGGATCCTTATACATAGAGAAGTTGATTAAGCGATGTCCGTCTGTCCGTCTGTCCGTCTGTCCGTCTGTCCGTGTTAGTGTGGTAATGTCATTTGCCAAGGCATCAGAAGAGATACAAAAAATTTAAGCACACCAATCTGTCAGGCATAGTTTCGAAAATTTTGGTATTGCAATTCAGCAACATCGGATCATTCCTTTGGAGGCTACGGGCCAAAAACCACGCCCACCTATATTTTTTTTACGTTTTTTTTACGTTTTTTTTTAATTTTTTCGGCTTTAATGATTCTGTTTTGCCTTTTTTTGTCAAATAAATATTAGAGTGTGACAGGTAGATCGCAAGGAGTGCATACAGATCTCGGGGGATCAATAACCCCCTGCGAGGGGCGATTTTTGTTTGTTTTTAGATTGGTAGGGTTTTTCTGCTTTGATTTGTATTAGAGACCTTAATAAAAAGCAATACGCATAGAGGTAGCCAATGGACCCACAGGGTACCTACTGACAAATAGGAGCAGTTAAAAGGGCCCCCCATGTGTCAATATGATGAATTTTTTTTTTTTTTTGTAAGGATTTCTTTTTGCTTTAGTCTGACCATTCTAACTCAATATATTGGAGAAAGGTCCAAAATTTAACAAAAAAATTTCAATCAAATTTTTAAAAAAAAATTTTTAAAAAAATTTTTAAAAAAAAATTTTTTAAAAAAATTTTTTTCAAAAATATTTACAAAAAAATTTACAAAGCATTTTCAAAAAGATATTTTACAGAAAAATATTAGAAAAAAAATTTTTTTAAAAAATTTTCCAAAAAATTTTCGAATAAACTTTTACAAAAAATTTTTAAAAAAATATTTTTACAAAAAATTTTTACACACAATTTTCGAAAAATTAAAACAAAAATTTCAATATTTCTTTGAAAATGAAAATCATGACTGTAACATAACATATATTTAATATTAAGAATATACATATGTATGTATGTGTGTATATAGAGTAACATATTTTTTTAAATGCGTTTGATTTTTTTTTTTTAAATGCGATTGATTTAAAATAGATGAGATCTTTGTTTAAAACCTAGGTGCATTAAACACATAGACATCATCAGGATACCGGGTAAAAACTGCCAAAAATAAAATACACACGTTTATAGGTAAACGTTTTTTTTTTGAAGCCAGTGTAGCTACATGGCTACACGACCACCGTTGTGGATGTCGTCAACTTAGGCTAATTTCTATTTTATTCAACAAAAGAAAATGTCACAAATTACATTATTATTGTAAATTACAAATTCATATACAAACAAAAAGTTTTGGAGGAGATATTTAAAAGTTTTTGAAAAAGTTATTTAATTTTATAAAAGCAAAATAAGTATTTCTACAACAATGTCAGAGTTTACGATGTAGCGTCGGCTTCAATATCATTAAGTAGCTGACAACACGGCGACAATTGTAGCAAACGGAATTTGTTTTCATTTGTCTTCTATTTCTTTAACTCATGAATAATGATTTTTTCTTATACGACTTTATTTAAATAAAGAGTCAACAATATGGATAATGCTGTACATGTCTGTATAAATAAAATCACCGTGGTGAAGGGTATAGAAGATTCGGCACGGCCGAATATAGCACTTTTACTTGTTTTAAATGCGTTTGATTTTTTTTTTTTAAATGCGATTGATTTAAAATAGATGAGATCTTTGTTTAAAACCTAGGTGCATTAAACACATAGACATCATCAGGATACCGGGTAAAAACTGCCAAAAATAAAATACACACGTTTATAGGTAAACGTTTTTTTTTTTGAAGCCAGTGTAGCTACATGGCTACACGACCACCGTTGTGGATGTCGTCAACTTAGGCTAATTTCTATTTTATTCAACAAAAGAAAATGTCACAAATTACATTATTATTGTAAATTACAAATTCATATACAAACAAAAAGTTTTGGAGGAGATATTTAAAAGTTTTTGAAAAAGTTATTTAATTTTATAAAAGCAAAATAAGTATTTCTACAACAATGTCAGAGTTTACGATGTAGCGTCGGCTTCAATATCATTAAGTAGCTGACAACACGGCGACAATTGTAGCAAACGGAATTTGTTTTCATTTGTCTTCTATTTCTTTAACTCATGAATAATGATTTTTTCTTATACGACTTTATTTAAATAAAGAGTCAACAATATGGATAATGCTGTACATGTCTGTATAAATAAAATCACCGTGGTGAAGGGTATAGAAGATTCGGCACGGCCGAATATAGCACTTTTACTTGTTTTAAATGCGTTTGATTTTTTTTTTTTAAATGCGATTGATTTAAAATAGATGAGATCTTTGTTTAAAACCTAGGTGCATTAAACACATAGACATCATCAGGATACCGGGTAAAAACTGCCAAAAATAAAATACACACGTTTATAGGTAAACGTTTTTTTTTTTGAAGCCAGTGTAGCTACATGGCTACACGACCACCGTTGTGGATGTCGTCAACTTAGGCTAATTTCTATTTTATTCAACAAAAGAAAATGTCACAAATTACATTATTATTGTAAATTACAAATTCATATACAAACAAAAAGTTTTGGAGGAGATATTTAAAAGTTTTTGAAAAAGTTATTTAATTTTATAAAAGCAAAATAAGTATTTCTACAACAATGTCAGAGTTTACGATGTAGCGTCGGCTTCAATATCATTAAGTAGCTGACAACACGGCGACAATTGTAGCAAACGGAATTTGTTTTCATTTGTCTTCTATTTCTTTAACTCATGAATAATGATTTTTTCTTATACGACTTTATTTAAATAAAGAGTCAACAATATGGATAATGCTGTACATGTCTGTATAAATAAAATCACCGTGGTGAAGGGTATAGAAGATTCGGCACGGCCGAATATAGCACTTTTACTTGTTTTAAATGCGTTTGATTTTTATTTTAAATGCGTTTGATTTTTAAATAGATGATATCTCTGTTTTAAAACTTAGGTGCATTAAACACATAGACATCATCAGGATACCGACTACAAACTGTCAAAAATAAAATACACACGTTTATAGGTAAACGATTCTTTTGAAGCCAGCAAAGCTACATGGCTACACACACGACCACCGTTGTGGCTGTCGTCAACTTAGGCTAATTTGTATTTTATTCAACAAAAGAAAATGTCACAAAATTGTAAATTACAAATTCATATACAAACAAAAAGTATTGGAGGAAATATTTAAAAGTTTTTGAAAAAGTTTTTTAATTTTATAAAAGCAAAGTAAGTATTTTTACAACAATGTCAGAGTTTACGATGTAGCTGTCGGCTTCAATATCATTAAGTAGCTGACAACACGGCGACAATTGTAGCAAACGGAATTTGTTTTCATTTGTCTTCTATTTCTTTACAATATGGATAATGCTGTACATGTCTGTATAAATAAAATCACCGTGGTGAAGGGTATAGAAGATTCGGCACGGCCGAATATAGCACTTTTACTTGTTTTATTTCACATTTTAATACAAAAAAGTTGTACTACGCAGCTGATTACTTATTATAATTATGCAAACATGAATATACATACATATGTATATGTATTATAAGTAATTAAAAATTAATATTAAGTAAAAAAATAATAAATAATAAGTAAAAATAAATATAAACATAAATACAATTTTACTTTATATGCGACTTTGGACTATTGTTTGTTTTTCAATGAAATCAAAAATTTCTTAATCACTTTTTATTCGTTTCTAATGTAAAAAGCCGCCATTAAAAGAGAAGATGTAGTTTAGTATCCCATGGTAGATTAATTGCTAAAGGCCATGATGCTTTATCATACTCAGTCGTACGATCTGTCAAAAATAGCATGTGTGTTAAAAAAGTATGATAGTGTTGATTAAAAATATATGTTTGTAACAGACATTTTGACAGGGGTATAAAATTTGATAACATAGTGTCCACAACTGGGATAAATTTGTCTTGGGAAAGGTCAAACTTCATATAAAAAAACAGTATTAAAAATAATTTTTTTTGATATGAAGTTTGACTTTTATCAAGACAAATTAATGTAATCTTTTGGAAATAGTGTGGCACCTTCAGCACCATTTTAGAACGATTTTATTGGTACGACTGCGTAGGATAGGTGTGGCTTACATTTGTAAGTATTCATAGTGTTGTAAAGACGATGAAATAAAAACGCGTACATTGCAATGTTAAAAAATATATGTATGTATGTATGTAATATTGAAGCGCGATTTGAAAAATTAGCATATAAAATATCTAATGTATATACTCGTACATATTAAAATTTTGGTGAGAAAAAAGTAACCAAAATCAAAAAAATGTACCCATCTACATATCAGGACAAAAAGTAACCAATTTTGGTAAAAGTAACCAAACGGCAACGCTGTTTGCAAAATTTTAGTTTTGCGAAATATTTTCATATCAAAAATATAGAGGAATTCCCTTTTTGTGCATACAAGAATTTTTACTTGTTAGAGCAATTTAAATGTGTTCATATTTTGTGAACTATCAATGCATCTCTAATAAAAGACGTCGAAAATTACAAACAAAAAACTACAACGTTTAGAAAACAAAATTGAAATTTTAGATCGCCTTCGGAATGGAGAAGGCTCAACATTTCTTGGCAAAATGTTCGGTTTAAACAAAGTCACAGTAAGAGCTATAAAAAATTGTAATTTAATTAGGCAATCGTTGATTTCTGGAACGAAACTCAAACTTTCCAAATTGAAGTCAGATCCGCACAAAAACATAAATGTGAAATTAATACATGATTAATAATTTAAATTAAAAAATCACCCATTGTTATTAAAATTATAACGGGTGATTTTAACGCGCAGGTTGGCTGTGACAATACAAGCAGATACAGCGTGATGGGCAAGCATGGTATCGGCCCCATGACAGACAACGGAGAAAAGCTAGTTGAACTATCCGAAAATTTCAACTTGGTGTTGGGGGGAACTTTGTTTCCTCAAAAGAATATCCACAATCAATGATCCCCGGATGATATAACCGAAAATAAGATCGACCATTTTACGATAAGTAGGATGTGGAGAGGTTCACTGAAAGATGTGCGGAACAAGAGAGGCGCCGACGTGGGTAGTGATCACCACCTGATGATAGCAGAAGTCCAACTAAAATTAAAAGCTGTAGAACGTAAACCTACCCTTAACAAAAGAAGATTTGACCTTCAAAAACTAAATAACCATGACGTCTCTGTTCAGAGGAACAGAGTAGAACTAATTTCAACTTCTCTTACAAAATGTTGATTCATATTGGAAAGACGTAAATCCGCATACACTGAAACTGCTGACAGTGAAATAGGATATGCCAAAAAGCCAATAAGCCCTGGATATCCGAAAAGACATGGCAAATAATAGATTCCATGAAGCAAGTTAAGGCCAAAATAAATAATGCTAAAACTCCCCAAACTAAACAAAATGAACAACGTAGATATCAAGAGGAAAACCGAACAGTTTATTGAAATGCAAGACAAGATAAGCGAAAGTGCGCTGATAATTTAGCCAGAGATGCTCAAATAGCCAGTGAAATGGCTCGATCCAAAGACCTCTATCTTATTACGCAGAAGACTTCTGGCCATAACCACCACACTATAAAACCTCTGAGAAATAATCAGGGCGATTTGATATATGCCAATGATCAACAGGTAGAGCTGTGGGAGAATTATTATTCGCATCTGTTGTCGACCATCATTCATCATTAAGTGATTGCGATCCAATGCATCACACAATCAACGTAAGCACCGTCATTCGAAGAAATAACAGCTACAAGTAAGTTTCTGAAGCTTGGTAAATCTGCAGGGCCTGATGGAATACCTCCTGAGATTCTGAAAGCAGATATCGCCCTAACAACGTCGTTACTAAAAGCCTTAATTTCGAGTTTCTGGGTAAATGAGAAAATTCCTGACGATTTAACAGAAGGTCTTATAATTAAACTCCCAAAAAAAGGGAACTTGCAAGAGTGCTCCACTTGGAGGGGTATAACCCTTTTAAACATGGAGACTAAATTCATAGCTCACATCCTGCATAACCGCTTTTCCATGATCATTGAACCACAATTAAGACAAGAACAAGCGGGCTTTAGGCCAAATAAGTCATGTATTGACCACATCAATAGCTTAAGGGTAATTGTAGAGCAGTCGGTCGAATGGCGCTCGCCTCTTAGACCTCAAACGTGCCTTTGACACACTACAACATAATGCCATCTGGGAAGCTCTAAGATGCAAAAGAGTTCCCGAGAAGATAACTAGGCTAATTAAGGAACTCTACAACAGCGCCTATTGTTCTATACTTCACGAGGGCTCATTAAGTAAACCCATCAAAGTAAACGTTGGAGTTCGTCACCATTACTGTTTAACATAGTACTTGACGTAGTTATGAATCACTCCATGGATATGCAACATGGTATTTCGTGGGGCCTCCACGAAAGGTTAAACGATATCGATTATGCTGATGACATCTGTGATCTATCTCACCGCTTCTCCGGCATGCAATCCAATATCGAAGCCTTCGCTACACGGGCAGCTAAAGCTGGCTTACAAATTAACATCATCAAAACCAAATCAATGCGCATAAATTTCTCATGCAACACGAACTTCCAGCTTACGGGGCAACCCATTGATGATGTTGAAGACTTTTGCTATCTAGGGAGTTATGATTTCAAAAAGTGGAGGCAGCAAAGAATTTATTTAGAATAGACTTTGTAAGGCAAGGCAAGCTTTTGGTACTCTTAACAAATTCTGGAGATCGCAAAATAATTGAGAATTGAATTCAGAATTCACACCAAAGTCAAGGTTTTTAACAGCAATGTGAAAACGGCGCTTCTATATGGCTGCGAAACGTGGAATATATCGAATCGCGAAATGAGATCTATGCAAGCTCTTGTAAACCGTTGCCTCAGACGTATACTTAGAATATTCTGGCCAGCTATAATATCAAATCAAGACTTATTGACTAGAACAAATCAGGTTCCTTTGGATTTAAATATAAGATCGCGTAAATATGGTTGCCTAGAACATACAATGAGAAAGACAGCTAGCGACATAACTAGACAGTCCGTCGAATATAACACCCAAGGTTCTAGGACACCTGGCTGACCTGCAAATACCTGTAGACGGCAAATTGAGAAAGAGTTGCATGAGCATGGTGTATCCTGGAGTGAGGTGAATTATTTGTGTAATGATAAAATACAATGGAAAACATTTGTTACGGCCATTTGTTCCACTGGGAATTAAAGGATTAAATATAATACATTTAAAACAAAAACAAATTCATTTTCTTTTAAATGTAATTGTGCGAACGAACGTTATTGAGCGACATCGTTGGACGGGCTGTAAATGACAACTAATCTCTTGCTTGTTCCAATTGAATTATTGTAGTTTACCAATCAAGAACTTGCTTCTCATTTTGATTTCAGATAGTTTTCCAACATTGAAGTCCTTGACATAATTTTTCAGAATATTTTTAAAGAATATTACTGCTTAAGAACATTTTTGAACCATTTTTTTTCTCTGAGTGAAACTGCGTTAAACTTTGCAATTAGCTCATGAAAACAAATAAAATCATAAAACATAGGATTGGCCAATAAACTAAAGAGAAACTGCGTTTAATTGGTACGTCTGTCTTCCTACTTGTAGCAGCAATATCGTCACAGTAAAATAAACAGATTTTAAAAAACTTTAAAGTCTTAAAAATGGTGCCGAAACTCTAAAATAAAAAACTCTAAACAAATTTATTAATTTACTTTTCTGATTTCTGACAAATTGTCTATTTTAATTTAAAGTCACAGTGAAAAATATCTTTAGTAACAAATAAGTTGAAATTAAATTACCGTTTGTTGATTATTTCTTTATGATTTTTTTGGTTTAATATGCTGGTATATGTATAAAAGCTATAATTAAACTGTAACAGGACCTTTTATATACATGAAATATTTTTTTTTAAATCTTGTTGCTGGTGTAAATAGGAGTCGAAATAAAGTACAAAACGG
This sequence comes from Phasia obesa, assembly GCA_949628195.1. Classification (NCBI taxonomy): domain Eukaryota; kingdom Metazoa; phylum Arthropoda; class Insecta; order Diptera; family Tachinidae; genus Phasia; species Phasia obesa. Next base: position 44,201,148 of record OX451219.1, read on the forward strand.
CAATTTTTTGGATTTTGGTTTGGCTATCCGACTGTGTTCGCATCACGTAGAAACTACTAGAGGAATTTTAATAAAATTTTGTGAAGAGGTACAAAATATCTCTATCTATTGATAGACCGAAAGACCGTTTTAAGAGTACTGTAAACTTCACAAATACTTTTATAGCCCGTTCTGGCTGCCATTTAAGTCATTAAGTCGTTTCGTGATTTCGGCCGAAATTAGCTTGAAATTACGTAAATTTGCATACACTTTATCATTACCCAAATTAACTCATTCTACTTAATTTCATCGAAATTAACTTGAAATTGCGATATACATCGCTGGTTTTGTAGAAAAAACTACTCTTTTTGCAACCATGACCATATTTACCACCTTGAAAGTGCGCTTTTGTCAGAAAAAATTTAAAAGCCAAAGTAAATAATGAAAATATGTATATACATAATTGTACATTTATTTTTAATATTCGTGAAAATTTTAAATTAATACGGAAGTGTTGTGCGAAAGCTTTTTGCAAAAGAATTAAATTATATAAATGTAACTAACCGTGATCAGCTGCTTGCTACATTAAGTCAAATGTCAAAAAGCCCAGCATGAACACTTTAGATTTCGTTCGTAATTTCAGCTCGAAATTACTTAATTTCGTGGCAGCCTGAATGGGCTATTATTTTTGTCAGTGGGAAATTTTAAACACCAATTACAGAACACAATTATTTTAGAATTTTATATAAAGCCTATGTTCTTGAGTAATTTCCCAGAGATGGATACCTCTATATAAAGTGAATAAATAAACTATAACTGAAGCACTATAAAAGTAAGTAAAATTTGGTGTGGATTACTTTTAAAGCAAAATCGAACAAAATTTGGTCAAGACGCCTACAACGTGGCGGGTACAGCTAGTAAAAAATAAAAAACGAAAGTTTCTAATGCTCTTTACTACTTTTGTTTTTAGTTTTAGTTCTATTATCTTATATTTAGGTTTGAACTTAAATTAAGTGGAATAGTAGTTTTTTATTACCCTTGTAGGATGTACTATTGGTAAATCTACAAAGACCCAGCAATTTTAAGAGAACAACGCAATCCATCCTTTTGTCGTTTAAAAATCCTTTTCGTGTAAGTGTGCGAATTTTTGGTATATATGAGAGTTGTATGGAATAAAATAATATTAAAAATTTTATTTCAAAAGATTAAATGTGTACTCATACTTTGACACAATGAAACTATTCAACCAACAGTCTTCTTATGATTTCTTTGAGTTTATTTTACAGTGTTTTTTTTTAGCATTTGTAGCAACCTAAGCATAAGTAATTTATCATTGTGACATGACTTTATGAACAAATTTAATAAAGGTTTAGTCAAAAGTCATATCTTTAAACACTAGAAACAATTGATTTCACTTGGAATGAAGAAAATAAAATATATAAATTGATGATCATTTATTCTTGTTTTTCATCTCTGGGGATTTCTTTTAGAGTTGAGATCACTTTACTGAATTAAGTCAATCTTTTAGATCTTTAAGTTAGTTTGCTCAGTATTATTAGAAGGTGCTGACAGACGGACAGAGATTTTAGCGAAAACAATAGGGTTACGTTTTTTCCCTTTGGGTTCGGAACCCTTAAAATAATCGGCCCTATTCCCGTTGGCGTTAACGACACTCGTCGTAAATATATCGGTATTCTCTATTTTGAAACGAAGACAGAAACGATTATAAAACATTTGTTCTCTGTCGTCATCATTGTAGACAACGAAATTTAAAGGACTTCAAAAAAGTTTAAAATTAAAAAAAAGTACATTAAGTAAGTTCTAAATTTTAGTTTCTTAAATGGAAAAACTCCCGCTTATGCTAAGGGTTTTCGAAAGGGCAGAAAACCCTAAAATTTAATGATTTTTGAGGCGGAACTGCCGAGAAATTAAATCCGTTTGGACCTTCAGTTCTTGATGTAGAAGGTTGACATAAAGTAAGTAAAATTAAATTAGGAGAAAATAGCCATTAAAATGTTTTTTTATTAAGATAAATCAAGATAAAAATAAAGCTTTGTTTTCAGAGATACAGGGGGTGGATGTTTTAAACAGGTGCGATTGTCACCATTGGAGAAAGCGGTGTCAAAACTATTAATATTTTAAAAACAAATTAACCCGAAAGGAAATGTAGTGGTATTAAAGAAATATACAAAATTCATTTAGAGGTTGCAGACTTATTGACCAGACATCATATATACCATTTATTTCCTCTATTTCTACACTATTTACACGAAAGGATACAAAATCAGATGACTGATAAATACAATCGGATGGAACGAAAAATTACAAAACTTACAAAACAGTCTGACAACCGTACCAACAGAGAATTTTACTCACGCGTCAAAAACCTCACAGATATACAATTCAATGACAACGAGACAAAACTAATAGAGAAAGGGCTAAAACATAATTTACCTTTTGACAAAATTCAAAAAACAATTGAAACCCAAATTGTAGACGCCGAAACAACTATTAATTACTTACCGACTGAACGCCAAGAACACATGAGACATAAAGTAGCCGACGTACTCGAAAAAACAATAAAACAACACAATAAAACAAAAACAAATCCTATTGAACATATAACTACTAGACAACTAAAGGCAAAATTACAGAAGAATAACCTGATACTTACTAAAGCAGATAAAGGAAACACTTCTGTAATAATGTACAAAAAAGACTATATAGACAAAACACACCAATTCATACAACAAACTAATTGTACAAAATTTAAAAATGATCCTACCGACACCTTCCAGAAGGAAATACGTACTCTGCTAAAACGCAGCAAAACGTTTACTGACGGAAAAATATACAAATACATGAACATGAACCCAGGACCACCAACACTCAGAGCACAACCGAAAATACACAAAGAAAACATACCAATGAGACCTATCGTAAACTACAGACCTGCTCCAGCATATAACTTAGCCAAACATCTCACCACCCTACTTAAAGAAAAACTAAACTCAGAAAATACATACATGATACGTAACACACCAGACCTCGTCAACAAACTTAAAGACACTAAAATAACCGAAAACACGCGACTCGTTTCATTTGACATTAAGGACCTTTACACATCAATACCTACACGCGAAACCCTAATAATCCTACGAGACACACTCGCCAATTTATACGACATCCAATATGCCAATGAAATTATGGACATCGCAAGGACGATAATAAAACAAAACTATTTCAGATTTAATAATTCCTTCTACAAATTACCAGACGGACTTGGTATGGGAAACCCAACATCCGCAATCTTTATGGAAATTTTCATGCAATACTTTGAATCAACACACGTGAAAACACTAATGGAAAAACATAAAATAACTAACTATCATAGATACGTTGACGACATCATATGCATTCTTGAACAGGACAATGCCGAAGAAATCCTGACAGACTTAAACACTTTTCATAAAAACATTACCTTCACAATGGAAAAGGAAAAAGACAAATCTTTACATTATCTTGACATTACAATAACAAGAGGAACTAACTCTTTAGCCTTTGACATTTATAGAAAACCAACCACAACAGACACTACTATCCACATCACATCAAACCATCCTATGCAACATAAACTCGCAGCATTTAGACATATGATACACAGACTTAAAATAATCCCACTCAGTCCGGATAAGTACAACAAAGAACTTAGCACAATTTACGCTATAGCTAAAAATAACGGTTACAAAAGCAGTACTATCGACAAACTACTAAGACAATACAGCACTAGGAACGGAGGGAGAAAAGACGAAGAGTCAACCAATACAACACCACGTCGACACGTTTTTACCTACACAGGACCAGAAATATATAGGTTAACTAACCTCTTTCAGAAGGAGGGACTACTTATAGCATTGAAAACCAGCAACACTCTACGACATAATCTCAAGACATCAACAGAAACAACCGACAAATTTAACAATAGCGGAGTATACAGACTTACTTGCACCTGCAACCATACATATATAGGACAAACGGGACGAACACTAAAAACAAGATATACAGAACACATGCGCTCGTACAAACGAAAAAGAGAGGACTCCAACTTTGCAGTACACCTTGAAACTCACGAGCATATACCAAGGAAAATAGATGAATGTATGACATTGCTACATCCTAGCAAAAAAGGACGAAGACTAGACATTCTTGAAAACATGGATATCTACAAAACGCGAACTTTTAACGGAGATATTATTAACGAACAGGTAAACACAACCTCAGATACAATTTTCACACCACTAAAACTTCTAAAACATTCTAACAAACGAAAAACACCTACAGACGGACACACTTACCTAGCTAACAATAAAAGACAAAAATACTAAATTATCAACTGACCTCAAAATAAATATATCAGGTAACAAGCAATCTACCTGTACAAGACCTTTTAAATAAACACCACCATAATGAACAATTACCTAAACTCATTACTATTTATATTAAAGCAGATAATACTAACTCTCCAGTACAATTTTATACTCGGCTTGAAAATGATGTCTTTACATCGAAAGCGCTCGCCAAACGTACCAAAACAACAGCCAGTGACGACGGTCTTCACCGAAAAATATGACAACAGTATTTTATTTACTGGCGGAACAAATCCAATCAATTTAATACCAAATAATTAACTTTTCAGAAATTTACAAAAATGTCATAAATAACAACACAAAAAAGTGCAGTTGTTATCGATAAGGTTTCTTCATTATTTCAATATATTTCAAGAATACGAATTTAGGAACGAAACGACGTTAAAAACGACATAGAAACGACTATTAAAATTAAAACGTCAACGGGAATTGGGCCGAATAGTTTTAATGATTTACATTTCTAAATTTGTGGAAATTCTAGAAAAATGCAAATTAAAAACAGTCATATCTAACAATTAACCGCAATTCTACAACAATACAATTTTGCGGCTACTATTACTGTGTAACTTCGTATATAAGTTAATATTATCCTTAATACGATAAAGAAAAAACATTAACAACAATTAATTTCTGCTCTGACCATCTGTTAGCCGTCCTTTATTAAATTAAAAATCCAATTGCATTGAAAGTACAATTTTCTTAAAACTAAATACAAAATTAACTACTGTTGTCATACCTTTCGGTGAAGACCGTCGTCACTGGCTGTTGTTTTGGTATGTTTGGCGAGCGCTTTCGATTTAAAGACATCATTTTCAAGCCGCGTTTAAACTGGTACTGAGTACCAGCCAGTGACGACGGTCTTCACCGAAAGGTATGACAACAGTATTTTATTTACTGGCGGAACAAATCCAATCAATTTAATAGAAAATTAACTGTTTACAATTGCAAATTTTTGAGCTGATCAATATTTTGTTTACAAAAGTAATGACTATACATAAATTTTTAAGTGGATCAATATATTGTTTACAATAGTAATTTTATTTCCTCATAGTTTTTACAGCCGGGTTTAATGCACTTTCAAGTGGGTCATGAATTGTTTGGTTATTTTGTTAATCTTGCATTTACTAAGTTCAACACACTATTAATTGATTCAACGTTCTTTTGTTTTATTAAACACTGTGTTAACTCTTCCCCTCTTAAATATGTTTGTCCTCACACATGAGAAATGGGTAATCTTGGTAGGATTGGTCGGATTGGTAATTAGAATAAAAGGTTCATTAAGAATTTTGTTAGTTTGAAATAATTTCCGTATGAGTATTTTTATTTGATCTGATATCCATATCTGAACTTATTTTTATACCGTTTTCTTTAGTAATTTCACTGTTTAAATATATTGTTTTCGTTTGTTTTACGAATGAATCTGGCTGAAGCTAAAGTGAACATAAAGTAAAAAAATTATTAAAATTAAGGAAAATCTTCCGGAGTAAAGACTTATCACCACGCCAGCCAACTAAGTACAAAAATTAATAAAATTAAATAAAATGGAGTTGGGCCTAGCGCGCAAAGCCGTTACTCCGAATGGATAAAAATGACATTTAAAATGTAATAGATTTAAATTAAAAATATGTAATAGAGCTTAGATAATTAAGCGGTTTAGCCAGTGGCGGCAACATTCCCCCCGCAGTGTGGCAAGAAGGGTCTTCGAGGGCACACTCTTCACGGGAATCCACGTCCAAAACTGCAAGCTTCGCTACAGGCCTTTCCATAATGCCATTCTTCGTTTGGACCTTCGCACTTCTTACTTGACCATCTTTTGCCAATCTCGTTTCAAGTACTTTTCCTCGTAGCCAAACATTTCTAGGAAGAGAAGGATCAACAATAATTACCAAGTCCCCCTGACATAAATTTTTTTGTTTTTCGAACCACTTGGATCTGCACGTTAATGATGGCAAATATTCAGCCAGCCACTTTTTCCAAAATAAATTCGTATACTGTTGCAAAATTAGCCAATTTTGTTTTAAAACAATACCGCTGTCATCACAAGCTGACATTGGCTTCAGTCCACTAGAGCTACCCAATAAAAAGTGATTAGGAGTCAACGCCTCATCATTCTCATTATCGATAGGAACATAGGCAAGATTCCTAGAATTTATAATATTTTAAACCTCCATCATCATGCTCACGAGGAGCTCATCGGTGCCCTACCAAGGTTTATTTTGTATAAAACGATTTTAACAAAGCGTACAAGGCGCTCCCATGCTCCTCCCATATGTGGGGAAGCTGGTGAATTGAAATTTCATTGTGTTGTCGTAGTTGTAAAAGGTTTGACAAATTCATTTTGGTTCACGTCTTCAAGGGCTTTTCGCAGTTCTCTTTCTGAGCCAATAAAGTTTGTGCCATTATCACTAAAAAATTCATGTGGAATTCCTCTCCTGGCCATAAAATTGCGGATGGCCAAAATGCACGAACTAGTTGTAAGTGAATGAGCAATTTCAATGTGAATTGTTATGGTCGTCAAACAGGTAAATAAACAACCATATCTTTTTTTTATGCCGATTAACTGAAACCATCAGGGGTCCAAAGAAATCCAGTCCCGTATATGTAAATGACGCTTTGAATGAAGCTAGCCGAGCACGAGGCAATTTAGCCATTTGTGGAACATGTGGCATCACCTTCTTAACTTTACACCACTGACAATTTCGGGTCACACATTTGAAAATAGTACGTAGTTTTGAAATCGAATATTTTTGACGGATCTCGTTGATCACCGTTTCGTGGTTACTGTGATATTTCGAATGGTAGTGAAGTATAATTAAAGTTGTTATGTAGCTGGAGTTAGGCAATATGATAGGCCATTTCCGTTCTTCAGGAACATTTGCATTATCGATCCTGCCATCGACCCTTAAAACTCCATGTTCATCCATGAAGGGCTACTTAGTGTAAATTTCACTATTCTTCGGAATATTTATTTTCGATTTTATGTAAGCGATTTCTGTCGAATATCTTTCCGCTTGAAAATCTTTTTTCATTTATAATATTCTCTTTAGGTGATATATTAAAAGATTTATTTCTTCATTTGTAGTACCATCAAATTTTGTAGCACCTGACCAGTCATCTTGGGTATGATATAAAAATTCGGGCCCAAGAAACCATCTACTAGTAGTAGAAACCCTCGGTATTCGAGGCCACTTTGTAGCTTTATCTGCTACATTTTCTTTTGTTGGAGTCCATCGCCAATCATTAATAGAACTCAGCTCTAAAATTTCTGTTATACGGAAAGCTACAAATTGACTATATTTTCGATGGTCAGGATTGAGCCAACTTAGGACTGTTTTAGAATCTGCCCAGAAAAATTAATTTTTAATTATAATTTTGTGACTATCGCAAATAAATTTAGCGAATCTAGCACCTATAAGTGCAGCCATAAGTTCAAGTCGTGGAACTGAAGTAATATTTATTTGGGCTACTCTAGTTTTAGAACCTATTAATGAGCAAAATATTACTTCATTTTTGATGAGACGAAAGTAGCATACAGCAGCATATCCATCTTTACTAGCATCCACAAATGTATGTAACTGCACATCAACACCATCATAGTTAGGCAAATATTTTAAATAGCAGCGTGGTATTTTTATTTGTTGAATGCCAGGTAAAATTGAGACCCATTGTCTCCATTTAGCCATGAGTTTATCTGAAATTTGCTCGTCCCAATCTGTTTTGCATCACCATACTTCTTGTAGAAGAATTTTAACATACATAATAATGTTGCCAATAAGACCAAGGGGGTCGTAGATTGACATTACCAAACGAAGCATTTCGCGCTTAGTTGGTATTTTTATACAGGAAAATATTTCACTATGTTATAACCGAGGTGCAATTTTGAATGTAATGACATATTCTTTATGTTCCCAAAAAACACCAAGAACTTTGTCCAAATTATTTTCTTCACTGATGTTCAAACACTTTTCACTAACAGAAGAACTGTTGGACACTTTATTCATCACCTGTTCATTATTCGAAATCCAATTTCGAATATTAAATCCACCTTGTTGATGAATAAATTTCACCTCAGAAACTAAATTTGAAGCCTCCTGTGGAGTATCAACCGATTCCAAAAAGTCATCGACATAATGATTTTCTTTTATTGATTTTGAAGCCACTGGGAATTTATCCTCAAATTGAGCAGCATTAAAATTTTTTATATATTGAGAAATGCTAGGAGCACACGAAGCTCCGAAAATCATTACGTCCATCACGTAAACTTCAGGCTGTTTAGATTGGTTACAATCACGCCATAAAAATCGTTGAACATCTCTGTCTTAAGGTCTAATAAAAATCTGATGGAACATTTTCATGTGGCAGACACCACACTTTACCACCACTGTGCAAATCATCACGATCTAGTTTGCGTATATAACCCTTGGAGATGTATTTTTTAATTGTATTTTTTTTTTAAATATTTAAAAGTTCAGAATTTTGTACTAATTTACGCTCTAAGCATAGTAGGCACCTTAGAGCCATATCATAGCTATTTGTCAAACTCAAAACATCACATTACCAAAGTAAATCAACTTCAAAATGTCCGTCTTTTCTTTGTCAGGTATAATTTTTCAAAAGACTAAGGACACGCTCATCATCTTTACTAACTAGTGGGTCCTTACAACAAATGCCTACACTATCCAGAGAATAAAAATTTTTCACTAGTTCACCCAACCCTTGTTCACTTTCACTACACTCACAAATATGATAATTGAAGTGCTTACTTGGTTTTATGTTTGTAGAAACAGCTCCATAAATCATCCATCCAATCTTGGTACGTACAGCAACAGGTTCATGAGGGCCACCTTGGCTTAAAATTGCAGAAATTCCCAAATTGAAATTGTTGAGTCCAATATGTATTTTAGGTTCGGCGTCACTGTAACTTTTAATTGGCAAATTTCTCAAATGACGAAACCTGGTTGTCAATTTTTCATAATCCAAAGACTGTTTTGGCAAATTTAATTTATTTACGGTACACACATTAATCGGCACCATTTTATTGTTGTTGTCACCTGAAATTCGAATAGATAATTTTTGGGAACTATTTTCACACCTTTCAATACCTCCGGTCCACTTAAGCCATAGGGAGCTAGCTGTCCCAGTAATTTCCAACTCGTCCATTAAGTTTTTATCCATTAAACTAATGGACGAACCTTCATCAATAAATGCAACGGTTTTTATATTTTTATTTTTTCCATGCACGGCCACTGGTATTATTTTAAATAAAATTTCTTTTTCTTCACAATTATGAGTGTTAACATGTCCTCTACTGTTTAAATTATTTGAATTATTTATGTATATTTGGTTCTTCATTATTGTTGTTGGTTGTCCCTTCATCAGAATATCGATGCAAAGAAGAATGATGATAATATTGACACCCTTCCACTCCGCATTGTACCTTCTTCTTGCATTCACCGTAATGTTTACACAAACAAATTCTACAGAGTTTGTGTTTTCTCAATACATTTATCTCCACGATTAAGAGAAAAAAATTGTTTGCAAGTAACAATTGATTTGCAGTTATTATTACAGACAAAACATTTTCGTTGATCTTCATTATGAGTGTGTATGTAAGCTTTTTTATTGCTGTTACTAACAGTGTGGCACTTTTGTCTGTTAACATGGGAAGAGTTTTCAACAGTAATACATGTAGCAGAAATTCCTCTATGACCGTTTTTCCACCTTGCAACAAACGCCGAGTTTTTTTTCCTATTCTTTTTTAAAGTTGCTTCGAAACCCTGTATTCTTTTACATTAGAATTTTTTCAAAATATTTATTTTTGAAAGTTTTGTTTTTTATGCTTTTCTGTGTTATTAATAAATAAACAAAAAACTGTATTGTCAACTAAACGTATTTTATTATGCTTAATCGATTAAACATTCTTAATATAATATTAACACACACACATTATAAATATTTAAAAATAAGTAATATATTGTTGTAAAATTAATTTTAATTTGTTTTGGAGTTACGGACCCCTAAAGTTTCTATGTAAAGTTTTGTATATCTCAACTATTTAATGGAATGAGATAATATGAGTATCACTGGAATGGTAATTAAGAGTACTATCTAACTAAATTGACATTAATAAAAAAATATTATAAAATATCAAGAAAACACAAAAAAAAAGTTTTTTTAAAGGATTTTCTTGTCTATGTTTTGACAAAAAGAATGAAAATTAAAAAAAAATATTTGTTTATTTACCTAAAATGTTTCCCAAAGGTAAAAAGAAACGCAATTATTTTCGCTACTATGTCTGTCAGCGCCTTCTATCTCTGGAATCGTTATAGCTAGACTCTTGAAATTTTCACAGAAGGTGTAGATCTGTGGCCGCTATAACAACAACTAATAAAACTTTTAGGGTGTTTCGAAAGAGACTCGTTTTTCACGTATATGTGTTTATTTCTTAATCAGTAAGAGGAATAAAGTTAAAATTTATATAAATAATTAGTGAGGAGATTTGCATGTATACGGTCTAAATTTTGAACCAGAGTCTTTAAATTTTTACAGGAGGTGAATTACTGTGTTAGGACAGGGACATATTTTTCACTTATATTGCCTTTTTTACCGCAATAGGTAGGCTCCTATTATTTTCATATAAAGCTATAACAATAATTACTAAAATATAATGAGTATTTCGATAGAGATGCAGTTTTCGCGAATATAACTGTTTTTTTTAAACGCGAGTATATACAGGGTGTGTGAATTAATGGAAAAATACAAAAAATAAAACCCTTTACCGAGAGTGGCAAATATTTTCGAATATTTGTAGCCTAATTTTTGAACCGGAACGGATAGACACTTTACACCTACGCAAACTATGTACAAATTTGTCCCCTAGAACAAATATTAAAACCAAAAATTAAAGGGTGTTTCGATAATGATTCGATTTTACATATATAACCTTATATTGACACTTAAAATTTACACATATTATATTTAACAATATCTACAGTAACAACAAGAAACGAAAATAAATTTAATAATAATGGGGTGGTCGCTTAATGTCTCAAAGTTGCGGAATTTGCCTTTCTCTTCTTAACCTTGTAGGCAAACACTTGATATTTACACAGGATATTTAGTACTATGCTCTAGTAAAAAAAATAATTTAAAATTAAAGCATGCCTCATAAGACGTAAACAATTATAGACTTGAATTTTTAAAGTTGAACTGAACATAGTTCGAAACCATACTTGTGTAATTCTGACTCGCATTTGGCTGATTTATTTTTATTAATTTCATTTTATTTGGATAATACTTTTAATTACCTTTCCAATCGCACGCATATTACTTCATTCTACCCTAAAATAGTCGAGATTTACCATACTTTACATACAAATCTAATGGGGTCCGCAACTGCGAAACTAAGAGTAATTTGTTCTTGTGACATTTTTGTTTAAAATTAAATTTTTATATATACATATATATCTTAAATTATAATTTGGAAATAATTTTTTTATACAAAACAAAAATACAACTTGTCGTTTTTTTCTGTAGGCAAAAAGTAGACAACACTTTAAAAAAATAAAAATAATCAAAAACAAAAAATGCCTCGTCAGGCTTTGTCATGCAACTTTTTCAACCCCGCTTGCCTCCCAACCCCTCTTACTAACAAGAAAAAAGTTGCGGCGTTTATTGCAAGGTGTAAAAGTGGTCTATTAAATATCGAATGGGAAAATTCATAAATGTTGGAATTTTATTTTGAATTAACAGCTGTAACTTTTGCGTACCCCATTGTAATTGATAACATGCTGGTAATTTTTGTATTAATTCTTGGAGAAGTGAAGTGTTATTTATTTCATTATTTAAATTGGAGGCTTCAGTTGTTGCAATTAAACTTTTTACATTAATTGCAAATGTCGTAAATGAAGGTAAGTTATTTTCATCTACTGGTGGTGTTGATTTTTTCGATTTTTTATAGAATTTAATATATTTTCAGGTTGGCCGTACAAAAGTTTCAATATTGACATGACCCAATTGACATTGGAAGGGTGTACCAATACGTGTTGGATTTTTTTTTAATGCTTCTCCAGCAAGAGATTTTTGTAACCTTATGAGGTTTTCGGCATCAGTAAATCCACATATTTTAGTGGAACACTCGAATGTTGAAGAAAACAAAGGCCATTCTTCTGGGTGGCCGGAGATAACAGGGAGTTCTTTCAGTAAAGATTGGCGTGCGTACAGCTGACCTTGACTTACGTGTGAATTTTTGTTTATATTTGTAAATAAATAAGGCGGTGCACTTGAAGTGTTGTTAGAGGTGGTTGCGTTTGGTGCATTTACATTTAAAGTGTGTTGTGTTGAATGGCCGCTGGGAGCAGGTATTTTTTATATGAATTAAGGTGATGAATATTAGAAGTAATTGGTGGAATGTGACAAGCCGTGGTGTGAGTTGTTGAAAGATGAGGTTCAATGTGACCGATGGGTATTGTGGCTGCTGTCGTAGTTGAAAGCCACTAGTGGTGGCGGATCCCGAAGTAAATGTTGATACAGCGGGTGCAGATGATGACAATGTAGCAGAGTTATTTGTCGTTGGCAGATTATATGTAATATTTCGCGGCATATTATTAATTCCACATGAATTATAATTGTTAGATGAATTGTTAACGTATGGTGGCATATTTAAATAAACTGTTGCTTCCGGCGGCTGGGCTGCCTGTATAGTTGTTTTATTCTTACTTATATTTTCAGGTGCTGACGTTAATTCAGACCGGACTTGTTCTGCAGAATCAAAATGGTTTGGAAGCTCTTCTAACCAGTTTCGAACAGACAACGAATGGTGGGATGAGGTATCGCTGTGAACTTCCTGTTCATGTTGGTTTATAATTTGATATTTTTTTGGAAATGTAGTCCATAGAGACAGCACGTTCCTCTTCTAGACGTTGAAGTTCTAATGGCATTCTTCTGTCTGATTTATTGGAAGAGCGAGTTGAAGTGCTTTTAATTGATTCTGCAGGAGGGCTTTTACAAGCAGAACATTTGTAAGTTAGGACAGATATTTGGCCTGTTGTGGCATTTGTGCACGAAACATGATTTTCAGCATTTTGTGCAGCTTATCATATTTTGGTCAGGGGGATTAAGACACTTGGGACAGTTTGGCATTTTTTGTTGGCCATCTAATTCCATTTGTACTTACTGTGATTGGCAATACAGGGCGCTTACAGGTGAATCTATAGCTTCGTTCGTTAACGTTATAGGAAACGTGTAGATCGCAAAAAGAATTTTAAAATGTTGGGGTGAGGAACCCGCCTCGCTAATGATTTCCACTGGATTTTGAATAAAGAGACATCAGATCGAATAAAACATCTAATTTATTGACCAAATGCTTCTTATATTAAAATTCCTAACCAAAAACACATACATACGATAATAAGTAAAGGAACATTTACGAACATACAAAATATAAAACTCACTTTTTGGTATGGAAACCACTAGAGTAAAAAATTATTAAAATTCAGGAAAATCTTCCGGAGTAAAGACTTATCACCACGTCAGCCAACTAAGTACAAAAATTAATAAAATTAAATAAAATGGAGTTGGGCCTAACGCGCAAAGCCGTTACTCCGAATGGATAAAAATTACATTTAAAATGTAATAGATTTAAATTAAAAATATGTAATAGGGCTTAGATATTTAAGAGGTTTTTGCAGTGGCGGCAACAGTAATGATTCTAACATTTCTGTGCCTTGTATTAGTTCATGCTTTAAGGATAAACATATTTTGTTAATTAACGTTTTAATTTCGCCAAAGAATCCATGGTACTCGTTTAAATTTATTATATGTGTGATCTTAGACGTTCCATATTGAATTTTTGCCATTCCCTCAGTCAGAGTTACAATATGGGAGAGAGTATAATTAAGTATTTGGAGTTCAGCATTGGAGGGGGATAGGAATTGTGGAATAAGGAACAATATTGTTTTTTTTAGTTTTATTAGACTTAGTTATTACACATGTTCCCTTACAATCTTTCATATATATAGGGGTAAATTTAGATCTTAGGTTAGGTTAAACGGGCCGCCCGCAAAAACGCGAGTTCACTCGTAGGCCAATAAGGCCCATTGTGATGCCCCAACGATCATCAACCGCCACCATTCCCTTAAGAACTTCAATACCGGTGGTTCTTGTAAACCACCCGGAGCTTTTCACAGAGCCTAATAGGCTACTCAGTGTCACATCCCTGAGACGGTCCAGGGGGGTTATTACGTAATTCGACTCGAAAAGCAAAACCTTTCGAAACAAATTTCCGATTCGAAAGTAAAATCGTATTATCTAATTCGTTCGAATATGATGCATGGTTGTATTGTGTATAAAAGAGCCAAAAACAGGTGATGCCAAATTTTGTCTTGATAAAAAAATTGGCAGCATTGCGTTTTAATATCAAAGAGTTCAGAAGTTGTATGTGTTTAGACATCGAAGAAAAAATAAAAAACGAAGAAAAGTTTAAACTTAAAGAGGATAAAATTAAAATACTTATTTATAATGTTGTGATTAAAAATGTACACACAAATATACAGTAAACACATGTAATAAATTGATCAGAATAAAACGTTGCGCCAAATTTTTCAAAACTTTGTAGGGTTTTTCTCATTGCCTTAATTTTTTAATAACATTTTTAAAGAGGTCCAAATATGGAAACAAATAATGAAATCATCAACTTGGAAAGGAAATGGTAAACAAATTATGAAATTAAGCAATTACTGGTACATTTGAAGGAGCATTCTAAATTTTAAGTAAGTTAAAGTGTGTTTTTTTAATTTTTTAGAAGCCCATGGCCCTAAATACCTTATATAAACGTTTTGGAATTAGTACCAATCGATTCATTTTGGGAGAGTTGTATGTTGGAAAGTTAAAAATCAAGAAACAGGTATACTAAATAAGAAGTATTGAGAAATACTACCGGAACAGGTTTAATAAATTAACCAATAAACATTAAGTTAATAAAGGTTTATAAATAAAAAACAATGTTTTCATAACTTTAGCTGAAGAATTTTTTAAATCTCCAATTTCGTTGCTTTGCTTTGTAACTACTTGATATGTTTTATCATAAAATCTACAACATTATGAATTTGCTTGTATTATCAAAGTATTGCAGAACTTATAATTGATGTGTTTTGTGGGTTTTTTATTATAAGATTTACATGTTTTATTTTCTTCGACAACGAAATAGCTTTCGAATAAAATACGAACGTTTTAACGTATTTGACGTTTGATTTCGAATTACATAATTTGATTTCCGAAAATGTACTTTTTGATTTTCGTATGGGGAATAAAAACTTACGGTTCGAAAAGGTATTTCCGAACGTTCGTAAATAAATTTCTGAAAATCGTACTGCATAATTCAATTTGTACGAATTCTTATTTTTTTCTTTCGAATCGAATTACATAATAACCCCCCAGGTCCTGAAAGAATTTTTGACCCAGAAATTTGAGCCTACGCTCTTGAAGAGCCGGGCAGTCGCAGAGAAGGTGTTGAACTGATTCCTCCTCTTCCTCATCCATACAGCTTCTGGAGCACCCTCCACGAGAGATTTCCATACGCTCCGACATACGTCCAATCATACAGTGTCCCGTTATAACACCTACCAGAAGTGCTAGCGAGCTTTTCTCGAGGGTCAGTAGTGCCTTTGTCCTTTTTTTTTATCAATTGAGGGCCAAAGACTTCTAGATAATCTGCAAGTGGTTAATATAGACCACCTGCGAGCCGTTTCTTTTAGCGACCATTCTCCTAGTATGTTAGATATTTCGGCCAAGGGGATATTGATTTCCCCTTGGGCAACCGTCACATCCAGATTCGAACCGTTTCTCGCACATTGATCGGCCATCTCGTTTCCACGAATGCCCTCATGCCATTCAAGTAGGGGTAAAGATTGTATGCAAGCTAACACACATTTAGATTTCACTACTTTTGAATTAAGGGCCTTAATGGCGGCTAGACTATCTACGAAAATATCGATAGCCGACACTTCCGTCGCAAGTTCCCCAATTTTCCTTGCCGCTACCAATATAGCATATATTTTAGCCTGGAACACGGTGCAGGTATCGGGAAGCCTAAGTGAAATTGAAAGATCAAGATCCTCAGAGAAGATTCCCGATCCGTTCCCCGTGTCTATCTTGGAGCCATCCGTAAATATTGAAACCGCATTGTTCCGAATTACGGAGTTCTCCTTCCATTCATCCCTGCTAGGATTTTTCACGACAAACGATTTGTCGAGGTCCATAACAGGGGTTAAGTAATCAGTCTGGTCCCTCAAGATATTGCCACCCACATGTCGTAGGATGGTGCCATGTCCAACACGACAATGCCTTAATTCGCCCGACTGAGTCTTAAGGCCGACCTGGCAGCGACGTGTTTAATATAGACATCTAGAGGGGTCAGATCCAACATTGTCCCCAAACTAGCCTGTGGAGTTGACCTCATCACACCAGTAATGGAGAGACTCGCTAACCTTTGAACCTTATCCAGAAGAGAGAGGTGAACTTTAGTGTCCACCAATCTCCACCAGACGAGTGCTCCATAGGTGAGGATGGGCCTAATCACTGCCGTGTACATCCAGTGTACCACGTACGGTTTTAGGCCCCAATTTGGATCTTAATCTAGTATTTATTTTTGAAAAAATTATTTCACCGGTTCGTATGTTTTTATTTCCTGCCTATGTTTGTTGTGATATCTTGCTTTCCTTTTAATTTGTCTATGTTCTCTAACCTATCGTTTTCCAGTTGGAAAGGGTCTGTACTAACTCTTCTACCGAAAAATAATTCGATTGGTTTTTTTCCTGTTGTATTATGTATATACAGAAATTTCAAGTAATTCTTTAAATGTGTTATGAAAGTTTTCAACTTTTGTACATCGCATGATTTCAGAAAGTGTAGAATGAAATTTTTCTACTTGCCCATTAACGTTGCTTGAATAGGGTGGAACTGTAAATATTTCTATATTAAGTTGATTTTGTATCATGAAAACAATTGTTGATGAATTAAAAGACTTCTCGTTATCCATAACTATCATCCTAAATCTCGAAGTGGCTGTCTTATATCTTCCGTGGCTTGAACTTAATTTCTTTTACTTGAGTGTATTTTGAAAATTTATCAATCGCTCTTAATACTAATTTACCTTCAGTTTTATAAATGTCTATGTGAATAATTTCACCGGTGTATTTCGGGATAGGTGTTTCTTATAAAATAAGTTTCATACTATGTCTGTCGTATTTGTTTTCTTTACATATAACGCATTGTTTTATTATTCTCATTACTTTATTTGACATATTTGGAAAATAGTATTTTTCCAAAATTTGCTGTTTATTCTCTTTGCTATTTCGGTGTACCCTGTTGTGTGTATCTATAATTAATTAATTAATGTATCTATAAAAAAAATTAATTAATTTGGTTTGTTCTTGTTCATTCCGTACAGCTTCCACCTGATGTCTAGTAAACCGAATTTTATATTTATTAAAATGTTGTGAATAAATTACTTAAATTCTTCCCATTTCTTCTGAGGTTTTGATTGCATTAAGAATTGAAGGGTAGAGATAATTTTTTTAAATATTTATAAGTTTGTTTTGAGTAAATTCAGGTTCGAATATATGGTGACGGTGATAATGAGGAAATATTATTTCGAATTTGTATTGAGCTACCGGAAGAATGATTTGGTTTTTAAATAAGTTTATTGGTGTATCTGCGCTTAAAATGAGATTTTGTCCGGAGCTATCATCGCTATGTGTTGCTATTGAGAGAGAGAATTTACCTGTGTTGCGTAGGGAATTCTTGACAGGGCATCTGCCCAAAACATTTGCTTTTCCTGGTTTGTACAAGAGTTCGTAATTATACTCTTCTAGGAGAGCCTTCCAACGATTCATTTAAAATTATTATTCTTATTGCTTTGTGCATTAATTAGTGGTTGGTGATCAGTAAATATTTTCACCTTTCCAGACCCATATAAATAATTTCGAAGTTCGTTTAGAGCCTAAATTATTGCGAGCATTTATTTTTCATTTGTCGCATAATGTTCTTCGGTTTTATTTAATGTTCGGGATATGGACGCGATTGGTTTGTAATTTAGTGACAGGACTGCACCCAATGCAAAGTTTGATGCATTTGTTGTAAGTTCTAAGTCCTTATTGTAATCCGGATAGACGAGTACAATATCCTGAGAGACGAGGGTATTCTTCACCTTTTTTAAAAACTTCCACCGCACCGTCGTTTAATACTATATGCTTTAGTGCTGATTTATTTTTGGAGACACGAACTTCTTCCCCTCTTAAAATGTGTGTTAATGGTTTCGCCAATATTGCATAATCCTTCACAAACCTACGATAGTAACCTGATAGTCCAAGAAAGGATCGTAGGTCCATCTGCTGAGATCACAAATCCCAGAAATTCTACTTCAGTTTGTAGAAAATTACATTTATCTAGTTGTACTTTTAGATTTGCTGTTTGAAGTATTCTAAATATATTCCGAATATGATCATAATGTTCTTTTTCTGATTTACTAAATATAACTATATCATCGATATACACAACAAATTTACCCAATATAATCATGTAAAACATCGTCTAAGGGAAGGCGTGTGAATTCATTATTCAATTCACAAGACCCTGTTATCATGTTATAGGGTTTATCGTCAACTTATTTTACAATAGTTTATGTTTGTTGTTGGTAATTTGCTTTGAAAAATTTGTTATAAATGTACAATTTCACTTCATATGTTTTGAAAATATTGTATCGAGACCATACCTGGGACTAAGTTTTTTATTTGAATAAATTATGAAAATCTTCGTAATATGTAATCATCGGTGTCTTTATTTTATTTTATATTTAATGTTATATATTTATAGTGTTTTTACACCGCAAATTTATTCAATCTATATTAAAATTACAAATTCTGTAAAAATTATTTTGTACTATATTTGCAATTACTACTTCCCATGCATGATCCAATTTCATTTTATTATTCTGAACAACGTTGCCGTTGCTAAAATTTTTTATTCTACCATTTTTGAAGTGAAAACTTCTTTAGGCACGTTGAGCACTTTTTGGTTGAAGAAAAAATACTGATTTCAAAAACCGTCGCACAGTGTGGTGGTTTCACACAACGAGCGGCCAAAAATAGAAGGAGTTGTCACAGGGGAATGAAATTTGGCACACATAATTTCCTTGACAAAGTAATGACATGTGCTAAATTTTTGGAAAAATGGGCGAAGGACACGCCCACCCACCATACAAATTCTGGGTCCAAAAATGGAAAAAATCGGAAATTTTGATCCAAAAATAAAAATATGGTCTCAGCTTATATTTTTATGAAGAAAAAAACCTATGGCAAATTTTTTTTTTAATTCGGATGAACGAAGCTATATAAATATATGGGTATAAAACGAGTTTTAGGTATTTTTTCATAATATTATTTTATTTACAATCATACAAAATTGTTTTTCTTTTTTTAATAATTTCTTAAATATTATAAATTGGCATAAACAACACTTTCACTTATAGTTTTACATAATTAAACACAATAATTTTAAGTAATAATAATTTTAAGTAAAAAAAAACAACAATGAATACAAAAAAATACAGAAATGTTTTACATTACTCTTTATCTAAATTACTATCTTCCGAGAGATATATCAAATTATCATTTATATCTTCCTCATGATTTTCAATAATAAAATTTTTTATTTCAACATCGTGTTTTTTATATTTTTTAACCGACTTCAAAAAAGAATAAGGTTATCTATTCGTCTGAATGTTACTTTTTTTTTATGTATGTAACCGCAAAACTCAGCCATCTCTGAACCGATTTTAAAATTTTTTCTTTATTCGAAATTATGCTTTCAGGTTGGTCCCATTTTAAAAGCAGTTCATTATATTAAAAATTAAAGGGTGTCCCCATACAACATACATGTTTTTTACGTGTATTAAGAACCGTAAATGGCAGCAAATTAAAATTTTAAAAAATTGTGTGCCGCTATAGCTCCCAACAGCAGAAATTAATAAAAAAAATAAATTTAAAATTTAAAGGGTGTCCCCATAGGTGACATAATTTGACCTATTTGGGTCTATCTTTTGAACCGTTATAGACAAAACCTTGAAAATTTGACAGAATGTCGATTACTATGACCGTTATAATAAAATGTATAAATATTCAAAATTTTAAATTAAAGGGTGCTCCAATAGTTCATTTAAATTGATGTATATGGCCAAACTTTTGAATAGTTGTTCACAGACCGCTGAAATTTACAAAGAACCTGTAGTGCTAAGTCAGCTATAACAAAAAGTATAAAATTTTGAATTTGGAACTAAAAGGGTGTCCCAATAGTTAATGTAATTCTATGTATTTGGCCAAACTTTTGAACTGTTAGAGACAGACAGCTGAAATTTACAAGGAACCTGTATTGCAAAGTCCACTACAGCAAGTATACAATTTGAAGTTAGAAATTAAAGGGTGTCCCCATAAATTACGTAATTTGATCTATATGACCCTATCTTTTGAACCGTTAAACACAAACACTTGAAAATTAGGCAGAATATCCACTACTTTCTCTGGTATAATAACAAGAATAAATATTTGGAATTATAATATAAAGGGAGTCCCAATAGTTCATGTAATTTGATATATATGGTTAAACTTTTTAACCGTTATAGACAGATAGTTGAAATTTACAAAGAATCTTTGTGGCCAAGTCCTCTATAACAACAGGTCTTTAATTTAACATTGTAAATTAAAGGGTGTCCGAATAGGTGATGTTATTAGATCTGTGTGCCCCTTTCTTGAAACCGTTATAGACAGAGGCTTGAATGGTGTCCCCATACAAGACAGATACTGGTGAAAATAGCTTAACTTTTGAACAGTAATAGGGAGAGGCTTGACATTCAATAGTCTTAATTTTTGTCCTTCTAATTTTGGCGCATCTTTTATTTGGTTTAAATCTAATTCTTACAGATTACTTCTTACATTTTTAGTTTAGAATTGGTGCCCTTCTATCTGTTTTGAAGTCGGTTTTTTTTTGCAAAAATTATTATCTTGTTTTCTTTGTGTATATAATTTTGGTTCTGAATGTAAAATTAAACGTTCTATCAGATCTTTATTCATTTAAACGACTGTTTTTTCGGATATGATTCAGACGATTTTTTCGATGTGTGGCTTCTATAGCCTCCTCTGATAACATTCCAACAGGAATTTTAGAATTTTTTATGAATTCGGCTCCATGGACAAGTATTTGTAGTAAGTATTTGTAAGTTTCTCTGAGAAATTTTTGAAAACTTTCAACCATAGATAACACATAGATAGTCAACTGAAACGTCAAAAACCTAAGTCTCTTGTCAAAAGACCTAAGTCTAAGAATGTATTGGTAGGCAAAATTGTATAAGTGTTGGTTTTTAAAAAAAATTCCCCACAGCACCTAAACTGCACATAGTTGTATAAAATATTTTGTAAAAACAGAATATTTTTTACATGCAATTTTAGATGTTAAAATTAAATAATAATATATATTATATTAAATAATAATATATATTATATTAAATAATAATATATAATATATTTATGTGATTTATATTGATTTGAAAATTTTCATCCCCTAAAAGACAAAAAAATACAATACTGTGTAGAAATAAATTTCACCAAAGAAATGTCAACAAAATTAAATTTATTTTGTATTAAAAAATATAAATTGCAATGAATTGTTAAATAATTTTTTGTGCAAAAATTCAAAATTGTTTAAATTTAACTTTACAAATTAAAATGAAATTGAATAACGCGTAATAGTGCCTAAACGTGAATAAAAATTTTACTCCCCTAAGTGTGTTGAATCCACACCATACCCGTATGTGTGAAGACATTTGTAGCCACGTTTTTGACATTTGGAGAGTTGACCATCTATGTGTTATCTATGGTTCATATCATAGATAACACATAGATAGTCAACTGAAACGTCAAAAACCTAAGTCTCTTGTCAAAAACCTAAGTCTAAGAATGTATTGGTAGGCAAAATTGTATAAGTGTTGGTTTAAAAAAAAATTCCCCACAGCACCTAAATTGCACATAGTTGTATAAAATATTTTGTAAAAACAGAATATTTTTTTACATGCATTTTTATATGTTAAAATTAAATAATTCTTTTGCTTTTTAATAAATTTATGAATTTTGTATTTTTTTAATATATTTATGTGCGAAAAAAGTTAGATTGAATGCTAATTTTAAATATTTATTATTTTGATTTGTAAATTTTTATCCCCTAAAAGACAAAAAAATACAATACTTCGTAGAAATAAATTTCACCAAATAAATGTCAACAAAATTAAATTTATTTTGTATTAAAAAATTTAGAAAACAATAAATTGTTAAATAATTGTTTGTGCAAAAATTAAAAATTGTTTAAATATTTGAAAAGTGCAATCGAATATCGCGTAATAGTGTCTACAGGTGAATAAAAATTTTACTCCCCTAAGTGTGTTGAATTCACACCGTACCCGTGTGTGTGATGACATTTGTAGCCACGTTTTTGACATTTGGAGAGTTCGCCATCTATGTGTTATCTATGCTTTCAACCTTAATTTTTTTATACTTGAGAGAGTTTTTAAAATCAGAGAGAAATTTTTAATAAGAGAGGAATCGACCTGTGTTATTCTATATATTACTGAAGAACCGTCTTGCGGTATTTCCATCATTAGTCGTACCAAAACCAGTTTTAACTCCATCTACTATTAAACCCGTTTCTCTTTTAAAATCTTCTTAAATTTTAGATTTTCTTACATTTAAAATTTTTCATTAAAATTATACTTTCCAAACTTTAAAAGGCAACCTGTATCCTATGTGTAGTATACATACATTAAAAAAACTTAATCCAACAAAATAACGTGGATAAACCATGTGCAAAGAATTCATCTCTTTTTATTAGTTCCCTCCCAAAAACTGATACTGAATTCATTTCTTTCAGGTTGGCACCACATATAAAACAAGAAGAACTGCTTTTATTATCAGTTAGTATATTAATTGCTGCTCCATCCACCATTGTAAGTTGCATTTCAAAATATACATTTAGATTTTTGCTATCAGAAACATAATTAAAGGTACCTAAGGTATTGATTTCTTCCTAAATCAATTGCTGAGTGCTTTTGACAAGGTTTGGATTTTCTTTTTCCATATAAAAGCATATTGGGCGACAAAATTTTATTGAAGAACTAGCTGTGCCCGCCACGTCGTGGGCGTCCTGATAATATTTTGCTCGATTGTATGTTGCTTTGAAAGTATTCCACACCTATTGTAAGACTTACTTTTATAGAAGTAGTTCTTGAGTTACTGTGCACAAATACAAATAAAAATCTAAATACTGCGCCATCTATCGGACTTCAAACTACACAGAACACTCCTCACGCCCCATAGAACATGTATATTAAGTTTGGTCAAAATCGGTCCAGTAGTTCTTGAGTATAGCGATCACGAAGATACACGTCATTTTTATATACATATATAGAGATGTTTTCAGTTATTCCATAAAACATTATCGGTTGCCCAATCCAAAAATCTTAAGGGCACAAAAGATGCAATGAATACATTTTAATCCCTTGAATTTTCATCGTTTTTTAAATATCAATTTACACTTCTTCCTTATGTTGCAACTCTACTCCATCTAATCTCCATCTAGTTTAATCGTTGAACTAAGCCAAAGATTATTTTTTTTTTCAAAAATATTTCTGCTTCTACAGCACATTCGCCAATTATTTTGCATTCTTGCTAAAACAAAGTTTATTTGTTCTGTTGCAATTGAACCGAATTTTATATTAACATTGTTTTCCACATAACATTTCACCACCATAAATGCTGCACTATAATTTTTATATTTGAGCCAAATATCATATAAATACCGAATTTCTACATGAGTTGACACTGAAAAAGTGACAAAATATATAGAATAAGCAGTCTACACCAAAAACCGCCATCGGCAAAAACCGTTGTCACCATTATTGATTATTATCGAAGTGAAAACTTCTGTACGCACGTTGAGCACTGTTGCTTGAAGAAAAAATATTGAACTAAAAAACCGTCGTCACCTCAAAATACGTCATTACCATTATGCACGATTTGGTTGAAGAAAAATTATTGAACTCGAATAATAGTCACCATGGTCAACATAACGTTGGTTTTTATAGATAGGTCTGCTATAGATAGATAGACTGTGTGATTGATTGTCTGACTGACTAACGGTCTGACTGTTTGACGGTCGGACTATTTGACAGTCTGACTGTTTGACGGTCTGACTGTTTGTCGGTCTGACTGTTTGTCGGATTGACACACTGTCTGACGGTCTGACTGATCGTTTGACAAACTGAAGGTCTGACTCACTGCTAGACGGTCTGATTGTCCGACGATCTGAGTGTATGACTGCCTGACTATTTGACGATCTGAGTGTATGACTGCCTGACTGTTTGACGATCTTACTCACTATCTGACGGTCTGACAGCCTGACTATCTGACGGTCTGAATATTTGACGGTCCGACGGTCTGACTATTTGACGGTCTGACTGATTGTTTGGCTAACTGACTGTGTGACGACCTGTCTGATGTTCTCACTGACTGTCTGCTGGTTTGTCTGACTGACGGTCTGTCTATCAGATGGTCCGTCTGACTGTATGTCTAACTGCCATTCAGTTTGTCTTTATGCAAAAAAAGGTGTAATTAAATTCATTCTATTGGCACACTGATAATTTTAACACATTGCAATGTTTTAGTTTGAAAAAAAAACTAAACGAAACATGTTTTGATTCTCTCTGATACAGATTTTGTGCTGATTCACTCAACATGTTTATATTGTTCACTGTAACACATATTTTTACAAAAAAGTTTAGTGTGAGTGTAATGGTTTAATATGATTAAAAAACAATTGAACTAATGCAGTTCTCTAGTATTTACTATTCGTTTACTGCGTCACCAACGTATATATAAATATATATATATATATATATATATATATATATATATATATATATATATATATATATATATATATATATATTATATATATATATATATATATATATGTATATATATTCATTTATACATATATGTATACATATACTAAGATATCTATGAATATGTATATTTTCAGAAAAAATTTTTAATAAGCGGACATTTAAAAAAGAAACAAAACTTGTAGAGCCGAAAACTGTAGTAAAACTGTTAACTGCAATAATAAATAATTTATTATCAATATTTGTATTTATTTATTCTGTGAAAACTTTAATGATCCTTTTGATTTGTATTTCATAAAAAACCGTGGGAAAAAGTTATCAAAAGTTCTTAGCATTCACTTCTATTGGCAGTCCCAACGGTTGCCATGCACTTTTTTTAATCTACTATAATCCTTTACAACAAATTTGTATGCTATCTGAATGCATACAAATGCAATTAGTAAAAGTATGATTTTATTATAAAAAATGGGAAGCAAAATTGTAAAGGTTACAAAATATTTAAACTAGGAACAATGCAGTCAAACTTTCTGTAGAAAATCCTATGAGAGACGTAATTATTTGTAAAAGTTTGCCATCTTCATCCATACATAGTTATTACAATAATATTTTTAATTTCATTCAAAAATTTCTTTGAATTAAATTTTTTTTCAATGCATATTTCGGATTTTAAGCCAAAAGCCATCTATGTGACAATTTTCAATTTTTCAATCAATTTCAGTATTGTTACTAATGTCCAAATTTTGTCCAAATTTTTTTATAAAATTACTCAAAATGGTTAAAAAGGAGAATTTATTTTTGAATATAAATACTGTAAACATTATTTTTATGGCTCCAATTCTTTGGTGAGATTGGTGACTGCAATATGTATATTTCTTATACAAATACATATATCCTCCGGGGAACTCGAAGATTCTAATCAATTAAGTTTTGGTTTTTGTGCGCTATTCTATTTTCTTTATGTTGTATAAATAGTAGTTTTTGCAATAAAAACTATTTCAAAAGTAATATATTTTCGTACAATGAAATTTTATAATCAAGCTTACACAGAAAAAATTATTACCAAAATATTTCCAAACAAATGGTTTTTTTAAATGTTTATTGATTTTCAAAAACTTTTTGGTTTTATTCTAATAATACTTTTGTTTGATTTTTAATTTGCGGCTAACAGTGTTGCCGTAATAAAAATAATTCATCAAATTTAATTCATTAATATGGAAATGTTGTTCTTCTTTAAAAATTAAATTTAAAAAACTTTTAAATTTTGAATAGCCTATAATTATATTTTAGTAGGGAAAAGCAAAAAAGTATATACATTTTTTTTCTTAATAATATTTAAGATTGGTATTTATATATAGACAGAAAAATATTTTCGTACTGTTATTTAAATCAGTTTTATACAAAACGTATCACTAATGTAGTAGGAATAACAAAGTTATTTTGAACAGCCAAAAACAAGCTTATCAAGATTTAAACTAAAAATCATCTTGAAGTTTTTGAATAAATGTTTTTGTGAAATCTTTTATTGTGTGTGTTGGACCTCTTAAAGAGTTATCATTATTTTTATAACTAATTTTCTCTATTCTTCAAATTTGGGTAAGACTTTCCTTGCTTGAGGAACTAGTGAAATATTTTTTAATAATAAATTGGTTTATTATAAAATAGTATAGGTTATTAGCATTATATTATTAAAATAATAGTTGAATTCCCAAAACATTTAACTTCAATGATTGCTATTATAGCATACACAGCAATGCAAATACTACATAATTTTTAAGTGCCTATCTGTATATTAATAGATAAGGAGGTATACGACAAATTAAGTCATCCATGAGAAAACTATTTAATTTAAAGTTTTATTAAATATTTCGGATATAGCAATATGAAGGCTGTTTAAATATCAAGTGTCTGACTATGACGATTCAAAAGATAAGGCCATATACATAACATAACATCACTTATCGGGACACTGTTTAATTTGTAATTTGAAATATTTATACTTACGGTCATAACGGTCTATTAGAAATTATACCTAATTTCCAAGTTATAGCAACTATAAGGACATTAATCGGTAAGGTAATTTTGTTATTAGTTTGTTAAAATATGAAACTGATGCACTTTAGGGTTCAAAATCACGTAAAAATCATACATGATTTTCCCGATGCACAGCCTTTATTTTTTAAAATTATGAACTTTTTTTAATGGAACTAATCTATGAATATTACCTTTCAAATAAAAATAAATATAAATCGGTTCAAAATTAAATGATTTCTAGGAGTTAACTCAGACGAACCTTCACCTTATATGAAATCGGTTAATTACACGACAATTTTGCAGATATTATCCAAGAAATTTTATTTTGGCCTATTTATTAATAATTACTCATTCGCAAAAAACGGCAACACTTTCTGTCATGCATTGAAAAAATAACAAAATATTTTATATTGATTTTTTCAAGACTTCAAAAAGGAAATTTATTTTAATAAAAAAATATTTAAAGCACAAATATTAAAACATTTAAAAACCATTAGCTGCATAGGAAAAGGTAAAAATGTACAAATTTTTTATTGAGGATATTGCTAAATACTCATATATATTTTATTTTTGATTTTTATTCACAGTTTTTCAGATGGCGGCAATGGCCAACTTTATGTAAATATGTATGACATATGCTTTTGACCAGCAAACAATTCCCATACCAATAATTTTGATGAATCAAATACAAGGTTTTGCCCCAATTGTACTCAAGAGGAAACACTTTGTGCCTAAAATATATATGTAAGTAACTAGTCGCTAAAATTTGACCAAAGTAAAAAGAAAAAGGGAGATACATTATTTTCTCTGTTGCTCGAGATGTCAAATTCCATATATAGATAACATTTTTTAATATATAAAATTTGATATTTTAAGAAACATCCTGTGAAGTGATTCGTCTTAGCCTTTTTTTAATATGGTCAAATTTTACCCAGTAGTTATTTAAATTAAGCACAAAACTGTTACTATTAAACACAATTAGCGAAAAATGTTTTTGATTTAGCTAAATTATTTGTTTGAAAATTGTTTGTTATTTCAGTAAAGTTTTTTATTTGTTTCAGATAAATTATTTGTTTGATTTTTTTTAATTTCAGTAAACTTTTTTGTCTGATTCAGACAAATGTTTTGTTTGAAAATAAATTTTTTTACCAAATATCACAATTATTTGTTTGAAAAAATCGGGGAATATTTTCAATAAACTAATTTTAAAATTAATTGTCTGAATGTACAATTTTGTTTATATGACCATATTCAAACAAAAAATGTTCTATTTATGCGAATTAATTGTTTGAATCTGAAAAATAATTTTTTCTGTGTAAGTTCGTTTTTTATTCTCTCTAAGAAAGAATTAATTAAATTACAAATTAGGTGATAACATGAATGAAAAATTGGGAAAATTAAATTTTTAGACACCAGCACGAGCGGAATGCACATTTTCTAGACAGCCACGTCCGTCATCAGCACTACTTGTATCTAACCTACTTAGGGTAGTGTTTTAGTTGTAAGCATCATCTATTTAACCAACCAAACCCAGATAAAGGAATACGAGAAAACTTGTACTCAATTATCAATCGTCAGTTGGTGAGAACGAAGTCTACCACTACCTTAAGCTTCCCTCTTGTTGAATATTTTTACTTTAATATTTACCACCTATATTCCTTCAGCGAACCTTCGGTTAGCAATGAAGTTACTTTTTGTTTATTTGTTTTACTTCCAACATTCGTGTACATGATTTTTCAATGTGTACTTTTACGATAAGTATTAAAAATAAAATTCATAAAAATATAGGAGTTCTTGACCCGTATTCAACCCGTTAATTGTTTCTAGTTTTAGTTAGCTGGTTTTATATATATATGTATATGTAAGTTACCAAAGGAGAGTTATTTGTTATTTTTAAGTTAGTCATAAAAGAGCTGCCTACAAGAAACAAGGCGTGTTTCATTTGGGAAAGATCCGGGGTAAATCGACTCAACATTTTGGTCCTTCGAAGAGTCCTAGAAAAGGCTAGGCTTGGATTAAATCAGTGACACTCCGTTTACAAATTTTTATGAGGTATTCCAACTAATCTAACAGATCAAACATTAGGCAAACAAGTGTTCTGGTGTAAAGCAGGTGCTGAATACATTAATTCACCAAGCGCATGTGGGTATTTTAAGAAGCAAGATAAGAAGTCTTTCCACTAGGAAGGGTATAGTTTGTTCATCAAGGAACGAAGGGTTTGGTATGTATTATGAAATTAGTTTTTCCGAGCAACATAAAATTATTCAAAATAATATGTACGTATGTATAAATTAACCTTGAAATAACTTTCGTTAAAAAATTTACACTTGTTGAACAATAAGCAAACAAAAATAAAAAAAAATCAAGGGAAAAAAACAACCACCAAAAATTTTACAGCAAGACTTAAAAGCAAAACCAACAACAATCAAAAATTCCACAAGCGGGATATTTAAGCGCAAAGGCCCCCAATCAAAAGAGTGGTTAAAATGAAAATGCATTGGTTTGCTAAATATTTCAAAATTACAAATTCATTTACATGCCAAAGGTTTTGAAGAAATATTTATTTTTTTGAAAAAGTTATTTTATAGGAGTAAAATATGTATTTCTACAACAATGTCAGAGTTTACTAAGTACCTGTCGTCTTCGATGTTTCTAAGTATTCAATATTAGTAAGACTACACTGCGACAATTGAGACAACGGAACTTGTAGAAAATGTTTTGATTTCAGTATACATTAAATATGTATGCCTAAGCCAACTTTAAAAATGACTATTTATGATTTTTTGATTGCCTTTTAACAAAAATATAAACAAGAAACATTTAGAGAAATACTTTTTTAGTTGTTCGATTTTTTTGAAGATTTTTTGAAGTTGAAAATACGATTTTCTATATTTTTATCGGGAACGATTTTTTCTTAACTTGACCTGGCAGCCCTGATTGTGTATGTGCTCACAGACCCTTAGGGGTTTGCGTGGGGGATCTTGTTTAAGCGACATTGCCACACATCAAACTACATCGTCAAATTTGTGTATGTGTTGGTAATATTCCGTTTTGCTTGGTACAGCTACACATCAAACTCATTCCATGAGACTTCATTTCAAAGTTGATTTGCAAAGAGAAACATGTACAATTTTTGTGCAAAATCTTTTTAAACGACTTCAAAAAAAGAAGGAGGTTATCAATTCGTCTGAATGTGCTTTTTTTTCATGTTTGTGTCCGCAGAAGTCAGTCATTTCTGAACCGATTTTAAAATTTTTTTCTTTATTAGAAAGGAAATGCTAACAGATTGGTCCCATTTTAAAATAAGTTCAGAATTTTGAAAATTAAAGGGTGTACGTGTATTATGAACCGTAAAGGGCACCCTTTAAAAATTTTAAAAAACTGCTTATTACTATAGCTGCCAATGATAGAAATTAATAAAAAAATAAACTTAAAAATTAAAGGGTGTCCCCATATGTGACGTCAATTTAAATATATGAACCATTTGAACCATTGTAGACAATCACTTGAAAATTTTACAGAATGTCCAATATTTATAATCAGAAATTAAATATTTATAATTAGAAGTTAAAGGGTGTCCCAATAGTTGATGTGATTTGTGATGTATATTGCAAAACTTTTGAACCGTAACTGAGAGACGGTTGAAATTTATAAATAACCTGTATATCTAAATCCCTTATAACATCAAGTATGTAATTTAAATTTGGAAACTAAAGGGTGTCCCCATAATTGATATAATTTTACTTATCTAGCCCAATCTTTTGAACCGTTATAGACAAACACTTGAAAATTAGACAGTCTCCACTACTTTGTCCCGTATAATAACATTTATAAATATTTAAAATTTTAAAGGGTGTCTCAATAGTTGATGTAAATTGATGAATATAGCCATACTTTTGAACCGTTTTAGACAGACATTTGAAATATACAAAAAATCTATCCTTTAAAATAAGTGTTTAATTTAAAATTGTACATTAAAGGGTGTCCCCTAGGTGATATTGTTTAAGCTATATGACCATATCTTTGGAACCGTTACTTTTTATTACTGTGTCAGTAATAATATGTGTAAAAAAATAATGGGTGTCCTTATATCTAAAGTAATTTGTCGTATATGGCTTTATCTGCTTAACCGTTATGGATAGACATTTGAATGTACAGGACGTATATTACTATTTCCATTAGAGCAACAAGTATAAAAGTATTTGATTTGAGTACTATTTCTTGCAGATTACGTCCTTTTAAATTTTTAGTTTAGAATTGATGCACATATATTTGTTTTGTAGTCGGTTTTTTTTTGCAAGAATTATTAAATTTTTTTTGAAAATTATGTAAAAATAACTACCCTCAAATTTTTTACAGCACAGGTAGTGAAAATCAAAAGTGTTTAAGCGGCATGGCCGCACATCAAACTACTTTATCAAACTCATTTTTTTTTTTGATTGTGTTAGTGAAAAAAATCCACATGTATTGGTTGATTTGAGTTTGATGAATATCTAAACACTTTTGATTTTCACTACCTGCACTTTGGGTGGTACATATCGGGGCCCGTAGTTCCACATACGGTAAGTGCATTTTCAACAACAGTTTCTACTTCAAACAATTTGGTACTCCATGAGCAAATAAAGAAGTTTTGGGAACTAGAGGAAGTAGAAAAGGATATTTCGCTAAGGGAAGCGGACACCTATTGCGAACAGTTTTATCAAAACTCCACTTTTAGGAAATCCAATGGACGCTATAAGGTACAATTACCATTAAAAAAAGAATTACAAATGAGATATTTAGAGAAACCAACAAGGAAATCGACTCTTGCACAATATCTCAAAACACTGGAGAAAAACCCTAAATTGAAAGAGGAATACTAACGTGTTCTTCAAGAATGTATTGATTCATTACTTTTTCTATGTGAGCCAACATAGAAAAAGTAATGAATATTGATACAGACGGTAAAAAACAATATTCTTTCCATCATTTGCGCTTGCTTTTTTAATATCGCAAAATATTTGGGCAGACGCTTTCGCATTACAGAGTGTGGTGATGCAATCTTTGCGAAAAAGAAATGCGAAAGACAAATGCGCGAACGCTTTAAAGAGTACAAATCGTTCGATTTCGTAAAATTTTTCTTTTGTATCGCAATAGAGAATAATCCCCCAGATCATACTAGGAAGGCGAAATTATAAATACGTTTTCACAGGCGACGTTCAAAAGGTGTACCGCCAGATACTAGTACATGAAGCGGACCGTCCATATCAACATATTTTACTCCGTAGTGAAGCCGATGATTTTGTTAAAACATATCAGTTGAAAACTGTCAAATTGGGTTAAACTGTGCTCCATTCTTAGCAATAAGAACACTTTTAAGACTTTGATGATTGTAAAACTAAATTCCCAGATGCAGCAAATATCTTGAAAAAGGAGATTAATGTCGATGATATTTTAACTGGAGAGCATTCCCTTCAACAAACCAAGCGCAAATGGAGTCAACTCAGTATCGCTTTAAAATCTGCTGGTTTCCCCTTGAAAAAAAGTTACGGCAAATAACCATATAATTTTGGAAAGTCTGCTTCGCGAGGATCTTCTGGATGAAGATTTTTTAAAATTTTATACTTCGAGCGCGGTTACCACTTTGGAAATTCGTTGGAATGCGATGTCCGGCGTATTTTCTTATGTAGTTGAATACGTACCTCCATTATCTTCATACACTAAGAGACATATTTTATCAGTAATAGCAAAATAATTCGTTCATTAGGTTGGGTAAGTCCAAACGTGGTGAGGCCAAAATTTATGATGCAAGATCTGTGAGAATGTAAGGTAGACTGGGACGAAGCGGTTCCATTAAATATTTTAGATAAATGGAATACATTTCTAAAAAAGCTACCTCAGACTTAGAACTTAAAAAACCTAAGTTGCACCTCTTAAAAAAATTACCATTCCAAAGCTTGAAATGTGCGGAGCCTTCCTTCGTTCCCTTACGAAATCTTTTTGTGGACGGACTCTTCCATTGCACTCGGGTGGCTACAGAAACCGCTCCAGACACTGAAACCATTCATTGCAAACAGAATAGTAGAGATTACCCACATTGTGGACAACAATCATTGGAAATATGTGATATTTTCACACTTCACCCAGCGGACCTGCGAACTCGAGGTTGTTCTTCGCAAGAACTTATGGAATGTAGGTTATGGTGGCATGAGTCTCCGTAGCTATCGCAACCTAAAGATGCCTGAAAGTATCGATATCTTTGGAAAGATTTCATCTTACGACCGAGTTATTACATCATAATTACATCGTTCGTTTTCTTAATCGAGCTCGAAATCGTCCAATTTAAGAAATGCGAAAATGATTAAAGGATATGCTGCCGTCCTCGTTTGTTTTTCCAGCAAGGCAGTACACTTGGAAGTGTGCTCTGACTTATCTACTGATTGCTTCCTGGCATGATTTGACCGATTTACAGGAAGGCGAGGTCTGCCTAAAACTATGTTTCGGATAATGGGCGAACCTTTTTAGGAGCCAGCCTAAAATTACTAAAAGATCATAAAGCTTTCTTGAAAGGTGCTGATAAGTCGCTAATAGAAAAATATGGTTCACACGGTTTCACCTGGTCATTTATTCCGCCATATGAACCCCACATTGGAGGATTGTAGGCCGCAGTAAAATATAAATAGAAAAGTACCACACATTTTAATTTCACGTTTGAAGAGCTGGCAACCCTACTCATTCAAATAGAAGCAAAATTGATCTCAAGGCCTTTATCTCCCCTTACTGGAAATCCAAACGAACTTCTTCCTTTGACTCCTGGAAATTTCCTTAAGGGAGCTCCGCCAATCTCTCTCCCTGAGCCGCCAGAACAATATGCTTATGAGGATCTGACATTTATAAAGCGATGGAAAAAGGAAGGAAATAAACTCAAAATAAATGATTTGGTTATAATTTGGTTATAATTATTAGCACCTACCGAGTAACGTTTGGGACGCTTAACTAAAGTCATTAAAGGGAAAGATGGCCAATTTAGCATCGTAGACATAATGACGAAAAATGGTGTCATTACCCGGCCTATCGTCAAACTTTCCATACTACCCTCGTTAAATTATTCAAAATAAATTTGCTAAACCTTGTTAAATTAATCCACCAGACTCCTATGTCAGATAAAAGAAAAATTTTAGCTTAACAGAGAACTAATTACACAATATATATTTTTCCTATTTTTGCTTTCCTTTAGCCCAATATGCTCAACCCACATAAATTACAGCGTGGTTTACTTTATGTGGGCGTAACCATCCGCTTAAATATTGCCACATTTTCTGGCTTTTGGATATAGCAGAAAGACGAGTCTATGTAAAAAGAATGGATTACTGCCTGAATTGTTTTTCGCTAACCCATAACCTTTATCGGTGTGAATTCCAAAACCGATGCCGGATATGTAGTACCAAACATCATAGTATGATTAATCAAAGTGCACAAGAAGGAAATCTATCGTCACCAAGTTATCAAGACAAATTCCAACCCTCCTTGGGTCAAAATAAACGCCGCTTATCCAAGCAAATGTACAATGCAATGACAAAATGACAGAATCCGTGTACAAAATAACCACATACGGTGTCGAAAGTGTAGCAACCACGTTTGTTCTCAAACTGTCCACGAACGTTGTCAATTTGACAACGAAATATTGACAACGAAGGGTTGTTGAAATGACAACGAACGTGTACACTTTGACACCGTATTGTTGACGAAGTGACACGGTGTCGAATTGACACCACACCATTTGACACCATACCGTTGTCGATTTGTAAATGCTTATTCCTTTCCAAATTTGCCATAATAATAAAACAGATTGTAATAGATTATACATTTTTAAAAACTATTTTATTTACAAAACCTGTAAAAAAGTAAAAAATTTTAAATGTGTTTATTCATCAGCAATGTATTTCCTTTGATTTTTCGTTTAACAGTACCTTCAACTCCTAAATTATATCACAAAAAAATTTTTTAAGATGTTCTATATAAAATATATTGGAATTTCTCTTACCTTGGATAATACTTCCTCGTTTTTGGAGTAATTTGCCGCAGTTTCATCACGTTTTCAACATTGCTCCACCTTGGATTGCACAGACATTGTGTCACCATCAATTCCAAACCATGAATTTATACTTATAAACATAATAAAAAGTAGTTAACATTAATTAAATATGTAAAATATGAAATAAAATATATTTTGCAGTTCATTTTAAGATATCATTGGGTGCAACAGAAAACATGACTTGTATCAACTAGACTTTTCTCAATAAAAAATTAAAAAAGTTGTGACTCGAATGCACTTGTACCCTGGCTTCCTTCAGGGGTATAAATCTTTCGTCATCGATAAAACAACGCAGTGCACATTCAATTCAATATGAGATTACAACAACTGAGTTCAGCTTACATTACAACAAACAAAAACTTATTGCAGATATTTCATGCTTAAAATTTCGTATTTATTAAAGCTTACAAACGCTAGAAAACCGCTAACTTAAAAGTTTCACAGCTAAAAAACCCACCAGATCTAGAGGACAAACCGCCGTTTTGGCAACACTGGTGGCATTCGACGAGACAACAGGCGTTGCCTGGGCCCACCCTTAGAGCCCTTCTAAGTGCTTACGAAATGATTAACTTTTTCGGTTATATCCAAGCTGTAGGTTCACTCTCAACAGAAGAGAAACAATTATAGTTTCGCTACAAAGCATTTGCATAGATCTCAACAACAGCATCACATATCGGGTTCAACCAATCGAGGAGGTGAAGGAAACGCAAAGAAAAAAGTAGCACATACCTATGATACAATGCAGGTGTATAGCAAGTGAAAAATCGAATGGTCAGCGCACAAACAAAATGGCGATGAATTCGCCAATCATATGTTTTCTTGATGACGGTTGAAACAATCAACTAAATTGAAAGAAAGTTCCATTATATTTAGAGAAGTATAACTTATACAAATTTATATTATTATTTTAAAAGAAGTAATTTCAAATGTTATTCAAAAATTAAAGTTTAATTTCATATTAGGATACTTCCCTTTAAAATTTTTAAATTTGCAAATTATTAAGCATTTCGTTTTTACAACTGTAACTATTTATTATTTGTTTTATCCTTATTAGCAAGCACTCATTAACGACTGAAAAGATTCAGCTCAACATTTTAATTAGAAAGACCGAATGTCATATACACATAAGACATTACGAAACATGACTTGGTAACTTTTCAAGTGACAACAAAAAATCATAATATGGAAAATTGAGGGCATTTTGTTGATATCAACAAAAACCATCTACAGACCATCCCCAACATACCCTAAATCGGCTAAAATCGGTTGACCCGTTTCCGCAGTTAGTGGTCACATCAAAGTGTACACTTCTTTTAATATATATAGATATACACAGCCCAAGAATATTAAAAATTTGTCATTTTCTTTTGAACAGACCTCATAAATATATTTAACATAGTACGGAACTCTACGTGTCTGTCTGACTCGCACTTTTGTTTTTCATATATTATTTATTGTATCTTCAAATTACATGAACTAACAATAAGTGCTCAAATCTTAGGACTAAAAGTAAAAAGAAGAAAAAATTTAAACATATATAAGTATACACTTTAGTCCAGCCAGTACTAGACAAAAACTATATGATGATACGGTTGTTGTTATTATTATTTTGGTCACCTTTCTGATGTTCGGCCAAGAGAAGCAATATTCTTCCTTCTTAGTCAAATGTAACCACGATTAACGGATCGAAGAAAGAATGGATGCTGCTTAAGCCCCTTTCACACTATAATACTGAGTATTAAGATTTTCATTGGATTTTGTAAGATAGAAATCCAATGAGAATTGTGTGATTGTCAAAAAATCTAACGTAACATAACATTTCGTTTTCACACTATCACACTTCAATTAAAATGAAAAATATCAGCAAAGGAACAAGCCGAGATGAGACATTGAACGGCGTAGGCTGAGCAATTTTATGTGGACGGCAGAGGTGACGGGTCTTAAGTTTGTTTGGCCTTTCAAGTTTTCGGTTAATAAAAAAATAAAAAACAAAACAAAAAAAAATAATACGTACATTCAACAAATTCTAGGCATGCCAAAGTACATAGGTAGGCGTTAAGACTGATGGCAATTTAAGGCAGGTGCAGGACAAAGAAAACATTTCATCGGCGGCGACGAACTATCGGCTGCGACTCAATCAGCTTAGTTCTTTGCTTTAAAAAAACACAACCCTGATAAAATGAAAAATTTTATCGTTTAGAAAATTTTCTAAAAATTGTTTGGTATTATGGGATGTCAAATTTCTTTCCGTATTATTTCACATTTTGATAACATACTGCTTTCACACTATCACACTTTCTCATTGGATTCAAGTATTTGATAAGTCTTAATACTCAGTATAATAGTGTGAAAAGGACTTTAACAGTTATGTGATGCCTTACGCAAAAATGCCGCTTTAATTTGTGTTTCAGCAAGATAATGACCCGAAAAACACATCGAATTGGAAAAAGATTAGGGTTGATGTTTTAAGTTGGACTGCTCAGTTGCCAGTCTTAAACCCATTGAGAACTTGTGGCGAATAGTTAAATTAGCTCTTAAGGGAAAACATGCAACAAATAAGGGCCAATTGTGGGCGTTAGTAATGGAGCATGGAGTAATTTTCCGATTGAGCCATGACAAAAACTTGTTGACCCTACTCCAAAATGGTGCTTAGCCGTTATCGAAAATAAAATATATTCCACATAGTACTAAGGTAATAAAGATAATTAAAATATATTATTTTATTCATCTCTTGGAATTTTGTTTTTTTTAGATAATTGAAGTGGATGGCTCTATTATTTTTCAGCCCTAAAATCTTGAATTTCGAATGTTTTTGCGTATATATTTTATTTTAAGTTTTTTATCAAAACAGGTCTATAGCATTTTAGTAGGTCAGTTGCTCGGTCATACAAAAATAAAAACCTTAAAATTTTGTATGAAGATTTAGTATACCTTTTTCTTTTTCGAGATATGTAGTAAAAGGTGCCTCTATTTTATGGAACACCACTGTATATATATATATATATATATATATATATATATATATATATACCGTTTTCGATTTATAAATACAAATTTACCATAATAATAAAACAAATTGTAATAGATCATAAATTTTTATAAAATTATTTTATTAACAAAATGAGTTTTTAATTACTAGAACAAAATCTTAAATAAATTTAAGTGTAAAAATAGGATACACATGGAATGGTAAAGTTATAAAATCTAGAATTGCTAATCTTTGCATAGAACGCCCAAAATAATAACTCTAACTATATAATATCTGTGCTCATGTGTCACTTTTTTATTTTTATCAGAATATTTAGACCCTGACTTTTGTTGGATATTAAATTTAATAGTGTTTTCGAATCCTAAAATAAACCACAAACAATTTTTTTTAAGTTTTTCTATATAAAACCTATTGGAATTGATTTTACCTTGGATCAATTTGTGCAGGTGTATTGTTGGAGGTTTCATCATGTTTCAACCATTGGTTCACGTTAGATTGCACAGAGAATTTGTCATCATAAATTTCGAACTATAATTTTATATGAACATAAAAATAATTAGTTTGTGATCATATCAATTTAATCATTATTTAACCTATGCTTTTTTCCAGGCAAGGACCTTCTTGCTGAACTCCACTCGCAGTCTTATGGTGGCAGTGCTTCCTTTCAATCTTTCTTTTTGCAGCTAGAAAACCAAAAGTACATATTACATGTTGTTGTTCTAAGCTTTGGTTTACTTACATTTTAAGTGATAGAAAATTGATTCCAAACTGATGGAAGATTAAATCTTTCGCCGTCACGTCTCTAGGCGTTTAGGGTCAATCTCCAATAGATTAATATATCCTTATTGTTATTTTTTGAAATGCGTCTACATAAATTAAATGAAATTTTGACAATGAAAAACAAATTGTAAAACTCCTATTTCACAACATTGCGTTGTTAATTTAAGCACGTTTATTGAAAAGTTAACAACGGTTGTTGTCTATTCGACAACGCTCGTTTACAAGTTGACAATGTGCGTTGCCAAGTCGACCACGTTTGTTTACAAGCGGACAACGCCCGTTGTCAAATAGAAGAGACAACGTAGAGGTATCAAAGTGACCACATTCGTTGTCGATTTTCCAACGACGTTTTTCCCTCAGTGTAGAGGTATGATACGTATTTGTTGCTGCTGTTTTGCCAGTGCTTCTGTTGCTATATTCTATATGCAAGCAAGTAAAAAATATAAAAACACAACAGTAACAACATAATTTTCCTACCCTTTTTCTTATTTCTCTCTCCCCCTCATTACTATTAAACCTATATTAAACATTTTAAAATCACTATTTTTCTTTGAAATATTCGTCATATTATATAAAAAAAAAATGGAGCTCAAAATATAAAATGGAATATACTTAAAAATATTACAAGATATAAATAACACTATGAGCGAAAGAGTATGTTTTTATGCTAGGATGATGACATACATAAGTGAAAGATGATAATCTGGCTTCGACAACATGGCTAACAATAAATGAGAAAACGAATGAATTAGTGAACAAACCAAACAAGCGCACCATCGAATGAGTGGTTAGCGGTAAACAATATGTATACAGTTGTAGTAAACATCACCAACACCGCCATCATCCTTCATGTCAGCAACAAACCACAAACAATGCCGGCCATAGTAGCAGAATTTCCTGGGTAACCACAGAAAGTTGGTAGGTTACTTTACTTAAAATACAGATAACTGATAAAAGAAAAGTTAGTTGATTCTCAAGCAACCTACAGGGATTAAAATTAAAATACAAACATATGTGTTATACGGTTTATCTAAAACAGTAAAATAATTAAATACACATTTGTTGTCAACAAATAAATTTGTTTTTTTATTATAAATTATAGTTTTAAAATAAAAATATCAAAATATGTATGTAAGTCTAAATGGAAATATTCGTGTAAATGTCATTTATAAATATATTAATACGTTGTCACATATAACCATTTACATGTTTCACATTATATAATAGTATGTTTATATTATAAACATAATTATGGTTGTATTTTATCCAATGACAACAATGAATATAACCATATAATTCAACCATAACCATGTTTTTTCTTTGCGTGTGGACAAAGAATAAATAATGTGTGAATTTTAAGCGTCTCCTACTCAAAAGCGAAGCTATTTTCACCAAAATCATTATATTATGGTGACACCAATTAATTTTAAAACTTGCTGTTACATCACAGCAATAACAGCATACCATACACATACTATGCCTTCATACCTATCAAAGATATGGCATATAAGTGAATTAATTCAGCCATGGAAAACCTTTAACTTTAAACTTTTTGTTATTACGGATATAGTAATATGTCTATCTATAATGATTTACACCCTTTAATTTTTTATACCTTTTATTGTGGTCATAGTAATACAAACTTCATTTAAACCTATATGTATTACACATACTTTGTCTATATATAAAATTACTATAAAAATAAGGTCTTATACGCCAAACTAAGTCACTTATTTTTTATAATTCTCTTTATTGCGGATTTATCAATAAACACTCAAGTATCCGCCGAAAACGGTTCAAAACATAAGGTCATATACATCAAATTACATCACCTACAGGACAACCTATAAATCTTTTTACTTGTTATTGTGGACACTTTATTAGAATTTCAATTGTCTACCTATAAGCGCTCAAAATATAAGGCCTTTCCATACATGATGTAACATCGCTTATGACATCTCTTAATTTCCAATTTTAAATATTTCTAGTTGTGATAGCGGTCATAATAATAAATATTCTGTGTAAATTTTAAAGAATGTCTATAACGAATCAAAAAATAAGGTCATATACATAAATAATCTCACCTCTACACGTAAAGAAAAACTATGGTTATGGTATGGTCTCAAGAACAACATTATGTTGTCTGTAACAATATATGGTTGCGATGAACAAATTTAGTTGTCTGTAACATTACTTTAGTCCCGATAAAAATGTTTTGGTTAAAATGTGATCATTAAAAAATTCAACATCGTTGATTAACTATTTAATTTTTACTCCACAACCAAAGTTTTTTCGTAGGTAACCAAAAAATGTTTAAAAATAAATATTATTTGTTTGTTGATGTCATCGGAGTTTATTGGTTTGTGCTTAAAAAAGTAATAATAAATTTATATACAATTGTTTCGGAAATTTAATTTAAAATTAAATATGTATTTAATTATTTCATTTTCGCTGTTAAATTGAGCGCGTGGCTCTCGATTCCCGCAATTCGTGTCATCTCGGTGTGAGACTGTTATTTATTTTTAATTTTCGATTCAAATTGATGTCTTCAAGAACAACATGAACAAAGTAATGAAATAAACACTTTTAAGGATTTACAATTCTGTACTGGTAAAAACAAATAAACAAAAAGTAGCTTTTATTGCTAACCGAAGGTTGGCTAAAGCAAGAACAAATATAAGGTGGTAAATGTTAATGTAAAAATATTAAACAAGAGGGAAGCTTTAGATAGTGGTAGACTCACCAACTGATGATTGAATACAATTTTCTCGTATTCCTTTATCTGAGTTTGATTGGTTAAATAGATGAATCTTACAACTAATCTTATTATTTCACAGATTATCTTAATATACTTTGGGTGTAAGTGTAAGTGTGTTTCAGAATTCCTTTTAGAACGAGGAATCCTCACATGTTTATGTGGTTTTGAAATGAAAAACTAACCAATTAGTATTTGTACTTCATAAAAAATATTTTTCTTCAAAAGATAAAAACTAGTTATATTTAACTTTTTTTATTTACCACAATTATTTGTCGATATGATTTTTATATTTATTAGTCTAAAAAAAGTTGTTGTCTTTAAATTTGTACTAAAAAGGCCGAAATACTTCAAAAATCCACGTTGCAAGTCTGCGCAGAGAGTAATTGGTTTTGTAAAACTTGTGTATCCATTAACTTGTGCAGAAAATATCGGACCATGGGTCAGAAAAATTGTTCTGGTGCCCATGGTCGCAACCCAGGCATATATAATGGGCTATACGAAAGTAGGGGAAGGTTCGGACTACAAACTGGTGGAAGATTTTTTTGACCTGGTTCGACCTCAAGGAGTTATGCTCTATCTATTAAGTCGGAGATTTTGAAGCACTATTGACCTTTTTAGGGTTCCGTACCCAAAGGGTAACCCTCTTGTTTTTTCACAGATGATGTATAGCTGCAATAGCTATAGCAACAAATACTAAAACTTATAGGGTGTTCCGATAGAGAGGTATCATTCAAGAATATGTGTTTATTTCTTGAACTGTAGGAGGCGTAAAA
The DNA here is from genome assembly GCA_949628195.1 of Phasia obesa. NCBI lineage: Eukaryota > Metazoa > Arthropoda > Insecta > Diptera > Tachinidae > Phasia > Phasia obesa. The sequence goes on from OX451219.1 coordinate 44,243,960, forward strand.
TAAAGATTTACAAACAGTAATTAAAACTTAGTTCCCTATATAAACAAATATAAAAAAATAAGCCTAACAATTAAAGAGTGTTACGATAATGGTGTGATTTGAATTACAGATGGAAAATTTCTATGACCCCTATAAAAATAATAAACATTAAAGGGTTTTCCGGCAGTGACGTGTTTTTCATGTATAACGTCTTATTTCTTAAACCGTAATAGGTAGACCCTTAAAATTTTGAACAGAAGATGCTACGGATGTGACAATTACTAAAAATTAAAGGGTCTTCTGACATATTTTTCACGTATAGTGACTAATTTTTTTTAATCTTGATATATTTATAGAAAGGGAATCGCCATGGTCGCTATAACAAATAATAAAATTAGAGGATGTTCCAACAGTAATATAATTTTTACGCAAATAGTCTTATTTTATAAACCATAATAGGTAGACTCTTGAAATGTTTACAGTATATGTGTTACTTCGGCCGCTAAAACAATTACTAAAGATTTAAGGCTGTCCATTAGTGACATGGTTTTCACAATTATTACCTTATTTTTGAACCGCAGTAGGTAGGCTCCTGATATTTGTATAGAAAATGTATTACCATGTCCGCTATAACAACAATTACTAAATTTTAAATAGTGTTCCGATAATGATGCAATTTTCGCGTATATGACTTTAATTTTAAAATTGAAGGGTGCCCCATAAGACATAAAAAAATTAACAACTTTTATTTTTAAAGTCGTACTAAACAGAGTACGGAACCCTACCTGTGTGAGACTAACTCGCACTTGACTGATTTATTTAAAAAAAGTTTAAATATTCTGAATGACACAAAGACTTCATTTTTTGGGAACTAATATTTTATAAGTTACATAATTACAGATAATATATTTTGTATGACTATCCTTTTAAACAAAAAAGTTATAGACATTAAAAAATTAAAATTTTCTAAAAATTGTTTAATTTTAGCAAAATACAGAAAAAGTATACTTTGGATCATCCTGTTATGTTATGTGATAACATAATAAAATTCAAATAAAAATTAAAATGTATTTTAAATCCCTATAACTTTCTTTCTTATCGGTCGATTTTGACATTTAAATTACAATTAAAGCCCAAAGTCTCACCCACAAAACAGAAAAAACCGCGTATAAAAATTCCAATACAATCAAAAGTTATAGATTTTTGGTCACCTTCTCGTGAAATGGTCCACCGTGCGGCATTTAGTAAGCCAAACATATAGAAAACGTACAATTTTGGCCGGCGCCATTTCATACAAACCATTTTAAAATAAATTTAATGCAAACTTGTACTCATGTGGCTGCCTGACACGCCACTTATTTATTTTAGTTGGTCTGTTTTATACATTAGATTTATCCTTTAACGTGATAACAATGAAAATCCCATGCATAAACCAATAATTTGGGCACTTTTCCAGCTCAACAACAATAGCTGATTCTTGCAAAATTGCTGGCTACAGACAAGAAAACCAAATGAAGACTTACTTATCCTCTTACGCCTCACAGACACACAAAAATATGAAAACGAAATTTTTGATGTTAAGTAGTATTTGAAACTTATCTTAAATTTTTATGCTAGCTTTCCACCAGCTTGCCTCTATGCCTGGTTTCAAATTTTCCGCTTGAATGCGTATCTTAACGATTTCAGAGTTTTTTTTATTATTTTTGTTATTTGTTGTTATTATTAAGTTTTTTTAATAAACTAGAAGATTGTATTCTTCGACAATTCTTTCACTCTGTAGAAAAGTACTTAAGACGTAAAATGGCATTAAAAACAAATAGAATAATTTTTTGTGCTATACGGGGCAATTCAAATAACATCTTGGTACTGGTTTTATCAATTCTTTGAGTTTGCACATTTCTTAGATATATTTTTACTTAGAGTGCACATTCCATGTGTTTGACTCAAATAGTGTTGTTTCGATCGCAGCTCGACAGACAACAACATTCTGCAATGTACAATGAGTTTTCAAGGCTCTTGCTTGAGATTTGTCGTTTTTAAAATCACAATTAAAATCAGGAAAGTTGAGAAATTGCATATTTATTGACATTTTACGGTTTTAAGAGATTTGCAATTCTGGCTAAACGAGTAAAGATTTTTAATGGAATTTTTTTGGTGATAGGCTATATTAACAGTTACTTGTATTAATTTTTAGAAATATTTAGTTTAAAATTTTTATGATACAAAAAAATTTCGTTCAAAATTAAAAAGAGGATTTATATTTTGATTATTAAACCTTTTATAATTTTAATTTTTCATTATTTTTTTAAATATTATTACTTTACCATACGTAGTATAAGGTAAAGTATAGTAATGAAAAAAATCGAGGTCGGGATTTCGACGGATTTATACGTTTTGAGGTCTGAATATTTTCGCGATGAATTGTGTGGGTTCATATCAAAATGAAATTTAGTATGTGCCTTTGGTATATAAAGATGAAGAGCTGTATAGTTTTTGGGCATAATCGGGAAGGGGTAGTTTACTTACTCCCAAATTTTGTAAATGCTCTACAGGTCATACAGTATGACATATCAAATTGAAATTAAATATGTGCCTTTAGTTTATGGAGATAAAGTGGTCATAATCGGGAAGGGCAAGGGGTAGATAACTTAACACCCCGAACCGAAAATTATTAATTTTTCGATTCGAATATATGTTGACCTTTATGTAATATATCCATACAAATATCTGTTTCCATTGGGTGTGGTAAATTTGAGTGTAGGCCACTTCAGTATTTTTTTAAATTAAACGACACAAAAATAGTTGTAGTTAAATTAATAATAATCGAATTGCTTATTTATTTACTTATGTACACTTATTCAATTTGCTGCAAGCTCATCGCATTTATCTCGCAGGTCTTGGCCTTTTATTATTATCCACTCATCGTTACTCGAGTGTATGGAACAGAATTCAATAAATTGTTAAAATAGCGTCTTCTGCGCTTCGTTTTTTGTGCTCATGCAGTGCTTTGGTAACCAAACATAATATTTATCGAATAAAACTTAAGAAAGTATTCGATTAATCGATTGCTTTTTTATATGCCTTTAAAACTGAATTTTGAGTGACTCTCATACATTTCAGAAAACTTGAAATTCTATATCGTTGGTCTCAAATACAAAGGCCCTAACCAAATAATTGTAACTTTACAGGAGAAGGTAAAAACATAATAGAAACTGTAATATTCACAATGTAATTTGTAGAATACAATCATTTTTACCCGTTCTTGTATCATTGCACATGAGATAGCGTCAGCTTTCCTTTTTATTTTTTCACCGTACATGTGTGAATGTGTATGCTTTTTTTCATTTTTGGTTTTGCACACACATAATTTCTCATGAATGAAACTGTGTTGTATGTTTTTTTTCACAGCACATGAATGAGAAATGTGCACATGACAGTAAAGACGCCCGTGGGAGAGCAAGTGGTGGTTCAGAAATACTAATAAAGGCTCGAATTAAGCATTATTTAATGTGTGATTATTCAGACTAATTTTTCCAACAGGTCGTGTTTTATTTGACGCTATTTCAAAAATGCGTCTGAATGTGATATCGAAGTGTCACTTGAATTATCCTCAGATCATTCACCCACTATTGTCTATATATAGAACCAGCAAAATATCATGTCACCAAGATCTAGCACAAGCATAAATTAGTTGAAATATAACAAATATCTATCAGAATATCATTGTTCGGAAAACATCCCTCTTAGAACACCAGAAGACTTAGAGCAGTCTTATTGATTTGATCAAAGCCTTAAATCGGCTGCCCAACATGCAAAAGTAACCCGACAACTAATTAGACACAATTAAATTTATTTTGCAGACGTCGAGAGGCTATTGGCTGAGAAAAGAAAAATTCGCACCAAGATCTCCTCAACTTAAAAGCAGACTTAAAGAATGCACACAACGGCTAAGAGAGTCACTGGAATCCCGAAGAGCAGCCTCCCTAAAAAACTATTTAGGCTTCGCAATCAGATTATTCATTATGACGTGCGTGTAGAAACCTTAAAAGGCCAGTTGTGCATGAACCTCCCTTGCGAACTTCGTCTGGAAGCTGGAAAAGGAATGATACAAAAAAAATGCAATCTAGTTGTTGGGCATTTGAAAAGGTTTTTACTCCAAATGTGTTGACTGATGCAGTTGAGTTGCCAACTGTCGAAGATAGATCTGCAGCACCCTTAAGATTTCAATTTAGTGATATTGAAAGGGCAATAATTAATTTAAACAACAAGAAAGCCCCTGGACAAGATTTATTTGAGTTGCCTCGTATAGCTCGTAAAATTATTCTTTTTATTTTTAACGCATAGAGTATTTTCCTTCAGATTGGAAGGTTTCGTTAATAACTATGATTCCTAATCCAGGAAAAGACCACGCAAAATTAGATTCATACATTCATATAAGCCTTTTATCAAATATGTCAAAGCTGTTTGAGAGGATGTTAATAACTAAGCTGAACCCTATTCTAAGCGACAAAGTATGTATGCCAAACCATCAATTCGCAGGTTAGTCAACGAAGTTAAAAAGACCTTTGAAGAAAGAAAATACTGTTCCACGCTTTTTATCGAAGTTTCTCAAGCTTTCGATAAGGTATGGAACGCTGGCCTAATACACAAGTTAAAACTGAATTTGCCGTAAACTTATATAAGCTGTTGGATAATTATTTAACCGATCAAAAATTTGTTGTGAAATAAGGAAATTATGTAAGCTCACCTGAGCCAATTGAAGACGGTGTTCCCCAGGGTAGTATATTGCGGCCCATGTTATATTTGTTGTATACTTCAGCTATGCAAACGAGTGATGGAGTCCACACATGGATATTTGCTGACGACACGGCTTTTTTAAATGTTCACGAAAATCCCGAAATAGAATCACGATAATTGCAAGGCCACGTATTAAATTTAGAACAATGGTTGAAGAAATGGAGAATAAAGGTGAAGGAACAAAAATGTACTCACATAACTTTCACACTGCGTAGGAAATCTTGCCCTCCTATTCGCATAAATAACCAATAACGTAAACTATCATACATCTTGACCGGCGCCTTACTTGGAAACACCACATAGAATCAAAGTTAACACAAATGAAGTTAAAAGTAGTCCAACTAAACTGGCTTATTGGCATAAATTTTAATCTCGCTCTAGATTGAAAACATTTATTGTACAAGTCAATTCTAAAACTAATTTCGTATTATGGCATTCAATTATGGCGCACTGCCTCAGCTAGCAATGTAGAAAAAATTCAAAGGCGCCAAAATAAAATTCTATGGATGATCATATATAAACTCGAACATCCACAACGATCTAAACGTGCCATCAGATAAATCAGAAATAGCTAAATGTGCAGTAACGCGTTTGAAGAAGCTTGAAACACATCCAAATCCGCTTGCCCGCAATTTACTAAATGAACGTGGTTACATTGGACTAAGAAGGAGGGACATTGCTTGTCTCGTCCGAACATCAGATTGATGACCCGCAAATGATAGCAGCAACCGTGAATCGTACAATTTTTTGTCTAGCACTGGCTGAACGTAACAAGCATATTTATTTTTAACCGACTTCAAAAAAGAAGGAGGTTATCAATTCGTGTGAATGTTCCTTTTTTATTTATGTAACCGCAGAACTCAGCCATTTCTGAACCGATTTAAATTTTTTTTTTTATTTGAAAGGTTATGCATTCAGTTTGGTCACATTTTAAAACCAGACCATTATATTAAAAATTAAAGGGTGTCCCCATACAACATACATGTTTTTTATGTGTATTAAGAACCACAAAGGGCACCAAATTAAAATTTTTAAAAATTGCGTATCGGTATAGCTCCCAATAGCAGAAATTAATAAAAAAAAAATAAATTTAAAATTTAAAGGGTGTCACCATGGGTGACGTAATTTGAACTATATGGGTTTATCTTTTGAACCGTTAAAGACAAAACCTTGAAAATTTGACAGAATGTCGACTACTATGACCGCTATAATAAAAAGTATAAATATTCAAAATTATAAATTAAAGGGTGCTCCAATAGTTCATTTAATTTTATGTATATGGCCATACTTTTTAACAGTTTCACACAGACCGTAGAAATTTACAAAGAACCTGTATTGGTAAGTCCGCTATAACAAAAAGTATAAAATTTGAATTTGGAAATAAAAGAGTGTCCCAATAGTTAATGTAATTTTATGTATGTGGCCAAAATTTTGAACTCTTATAGACAGACAGCTGAAATTTACAAGGAACAATTGAATACAACTTGAATTTAGAAATTAAAGGGTTTCCCCATAAATTATGTAATTTGATCTATATGGCCGTATAGTTTGAACCGTTAAACACAAACACTTGAAAATTAGGCAGAATGTCCACTTCTTTCTCTGGTATAATAACAAGTATAAATATTTGGAATTATAATGTAAAGGGTGTCCCAATAGTTTATGTAATTCGATGTACATGGTCAAACTTTTAAATCGTTATAGACAGATAGTTAAACTTTACAAAGAATCTTTGTGGCCAAGTCCTCTATAACAACATGTCTTTAATTTAAAATTGTAAGTTAAAGGGTGTCCCAATATGTGATGTTATTTGATCTATGTGACCCTATCTTTGAAACCGTTATAGACAGAGGCTTGAATGGTATCCCGATAAAAGACGGATGCTGGTGGAAATAGCTTAACTTTTGAATAGTAATAGGGAGAGGATTGACATTAACTTAGTTTTTACTTTTTTCCCCTCTAATTTTGGCGCATCTTTTATTTTGGTTTAAATCGAATTCTTACAGATTAATTCTTACATTTTTAGTTTAGAATTCGTGCCTTCTATCTGTTTTGAAGTCGGTTTTTTTTGCAAGAATTATAGACTTAAGATATGAGTAATTATTGTTAGTTCAAATTTATTGAAGATACAATAAATAAAAATGAAAAAAAAAAAAATTATGAAAAATTTTCATTTCTCACTCATGACTGAAATTGGAAAATTAATACATTGAAAAAAGTTAATGACATGAAAATTAAATGAATAATTTTATTGCACTTATTTTCACCCTGTGCTAATGTGCAGTAAGAATGAGTAAGTAAGCAAATACCTACCCTGGTACAAATACTTGTAAAAGCTTTATTTTCTATACTATTGAAATAAAATTTTGAATGAATGTGTATTAATGCGAAATGTATTGGAAGCATTGAAAAACTCAATTTCGTATATAATACGAGTTAGGGCCTTTCTACTTGAGACCATCGGTATACCCGTCAATTTTAATACCTAAGCCCTAGAAAGTACGCAACTAGATTATTTTCGTTTTGTGTTATGGAAGCAGTTTGATAGTAGCTAAACATAATACCGATTAATCGAATAAAATTTATAAAAGTATTGGATTAATCGATTAGAATTTGTTGTTTTGAAAAATTAATTATTTTGCAATTAATGACCCAAAGAGTAACTCTAATATACAATACTATTAATAAAATTTAAAGGTGTAAACTTTTTAGATTTTAGAATAATACAGTATGCCATTATTGGAATAATTGTCAAGTCAGATACATGTCAATTCATAATTTGTAGTAATGCCGTATAATTAGGGTTGCCAGACGTCCTGTAATGGCTTGGATTGTTCATTGGAATGGTCAGGTTCTAGTTACCAGCTAAAGAAAGCTAAAATAAATTTTGTCCAGTTAAAAAAGAATTTCTTTAATTTTGAAAAATATTTTTTTTTTGGCTAATGATGTACTTGGAGCAACGATGTGTTTTCGGAGATGAATACAAGAAAATTTCCATTTTATATTTAAAGCAATCTCTTTTATCGATAACTTATCATAGCTTCGAATAGTTTTAGAAATATCAAATGTAATTGACAACGATATTTTGTACTTTAACTTCTGCTGCCTGCGAGAAGCGTTTAATAATTTTCCGAAAGATATTCCAATTGATAAGATAAGGTTCTTCTTTTTTCAAAATTGCGATAAAAATAAAGTAGAAAATCTATATTAAATATTTGAAATTTTATCAATCAACTATTTTATTAGCATATAGATGACATTTTAAGTCAAGCTTAAGTTCGTTTTATTCTCTCTAAGAAAGAATAATTTGATTACAAATTAGGCTTGACTTCAAATTTCATCTGTATAGAAAATATATGTATATAAATTTATCTTATTTGCTTTTTCCATATCGTTCACATACCGTTCACAAAAAGTTGCTATGCTTTTTGTGAAAATTATTTTTGTATTTTAAATAATCTACACTCACTACAACTTTGACTTAATAGAGGCTAAAATTTTACTAGATTTGCAATTACAAATTTAATATTTCATTTTACACTCCAAATCGAAAATAAATATTTCTTTTAGATTCGAACATACTTTGAATTTTTATTCGTTATGTAATATATCCATAAGGTATGGTAAAGTTAAGTGTAGGCCACTCCAGATTCGTTTATTTTTGTAAAAAAAAATTTAACATAGTTTTAATTTTTTTTAACTATAAGTGCATTTTTAAATTGTCCAGTTATTTTTTCAAAATCCAGGTGAACATTTTCCAATGTCCAGCTATTTGACTTTTGGTATCTGGCAACCCTACTTTTTTAAATTAGACCAAAAATATTGTATGATTTTTTTTTTTAATTAAATAATGCCAAAAATATAAATAAATAATTGAAAAATGCTAAAGGAAATGCTAACTGCTAATGAAAAATTTGCGGCTAAATTGAAAAAATAATGCTAAATTTAGCTGCAAAAATGCCAAACTGGCCACACTGCTTAGAATGCCATTAGAATTAAATCTAAATTTTACCGCTACTTGATATTAGGTTGCTCTTTTGCATTTATTTTACGGTTAATTGTTGTTGTAGCAAAAGTTTCGCAGTTAGAGTGGAATTTGTCCAAAATCTTAAAACGACGAAAAAATTAGTGTCATTACGGCTTAACAAACCAAGAAATAATCGCAAAAGCTATAGACATTTACTGAGTAATCTAGGCAAAATTTATGAAAAAATAATTCATAATAGTAATTGTAATGTCATAGAAAATACTCCAGCAGTAGCTGAAGAACAATTTGATTTTAATCAAGTAAGAGTGCTATATTCGGCCGTGCCGAATTTTCTATACCCTTCACTGCGGTGATTTTATTTGTACAGAAGTAGATACAAAATTGCTTTAATTTAAGAGACAAAGTCATTAACTTCTCAATAATAATGTCCCCCGGTGAGTAATGCGAATACTTAAACCACACTAGAAGAAGAGAAATATTTAAAAAAAATAAAAGCAAGTTCAATGTTCCGAAAAATACATACATATACATATTATTGAACTTTTATTGTAATTAAAACATCACAGTACCTTTTTGGCGTAACGTCTTATTTACCTTTCTATGAAACTTGGTGATAGGGACATTGAAGGTTGTTGCAACTAATGTATTTACCATTTCCTCCTTTTAACACTAGAAAGACTAACTGGCCCATGTGCAAATCTAACTCCTAATAATTCTCTTATCAATTATGTCACAGATTTTTTACTTTGTGACTTTTAATAAAACTCCATTTTATTTAAATATAATATTTTTTTATTTTGCTTTCCAAATTCAATTTATTAGAACAACTATAGGGGTCATCTGCCAATTTGCATATCTGACTGGCACTAATCATTTTATCAATAACTTTTCTCACTTTTTATTTCATAAAATAATTGCAAAAAAAGACACACATTTAATTTATTGACTTATCAAAATGCAGTTGCTTTTTTTTACCTTTAGCATGCTAATTTCAATGTACTGTCAGCCAATAACCCATTCGCGGTTTTTATACCCTTTACCACAGGTGGAAAGGGTATATATAAGTTTGTCATTCCGTGTGTAATTTCTACAATATTCATTTCCGACCCCATAAAGTATATATATTCTGGATCCATATACATAGAGAAGTTGATTAAGCAATGTCCGTATGTCCGTCTATCTGTCTGTCCGTGTTCGGGTTGAAATGTCATTTGCCAAGGCACCAGAAGAGATACAACAAATTTAAGCACACCAATCTGTCAGACATAGTTTCGAAAATTTTGGCATTGCAATTCAGCAACATCGGATCATTCCTTTGGAGGATGCGGGCTAAAAACCACGTTTTTTTTCGTCTTAATGATTCTTTTTTGCTTTTTTTTGTAAAATAAATATTAGACCGCAACACGTAGATCGCAAGGAGTGCATACAGATCTCGGGGGTCAATAACCCCTGCGAGCGGCGACTTTGTCAACATTTACAAAAAATTTTCGAACAAAATTTTTTGAAAAACTTACCAAACAATTTTCGAATAAAATTTTACAAAAACTTTTAAAAAAAATATTTTTACAAGCAATTTTCGAAAAATTAAAAACAAAATTTCAATATTTCTTTGAAAATGAAAATCATTTTTTTTTTCATAATTTATTTATTGTATCTTCAATATTTTTGAACTAACAATAATTACTCGTATCTGAAGTCTAAAATAAAATATTCTTTTTAAGTCCAGCCAGTGCTAGACAAAAATAATGTTTGTTTCACGGATTTTGAAATCATTTGCGAGTCATCCCTCTAATGTACGGCCAAGAAAAGCAGTATCTCTTCTTTTTAGTCGAATGTAACCAGGTTCATTCAGCATGTTACGCGCCAAAGGGTTTGGATGAGATTCAAGCCTCTTTAGATATGTGACTGCATGTTTCGCTATTTCTGCTTTAACTGATGGCATGTTTAGGTCTTTGTGGATGTTCGAATTTTTTATATACCAGGGAGCAGATGTAATAATACGTAAAATCTTATTTTGGCGCCTTTGAATTTTTTCTACATTGCTAGCTGAGGCAGTGCCCCATAACTGAATCCCATAACACCAAATTGGTTTGAGGACCGACTTGTACAGTAGAAGTTTACAATCTAAGCTCAGGGTGGAGTTTCTGCCAATAAGCCAATTTAGTTGTACTGCTTTTAGTTTCATTTGTGTTAACTTGAAGTCAATGTGGTTTTTCCAAGTAAGGCGACGGTCAAGATGTATACCCAGGTATTTAACGTCTGAAAGCTGTGGTATCATTTGGTTATTTATGCGAATAGGAGGGCATGAGTCCCTACGCAGTGTGAAAGTTATGTGAGTGCATTTTTGTTCATTCACTTTTATTCTCCATTTTTCTAGTCATTTTTCCAAATTGAGTATGTGCTCTTGTAAAAGTTGTGATGCTTCTTGGGCACTTTCATGAATACTTAAAAAAGCTGTGTCATCTGCAAAAGTTGATGTGTGGACTAGGGTGCTAATTGGCATATCCGATGTGTACAGTAAATATAAAATTGGTCCCAAAATACTACCTTGGGGAACTCCGGCTTCAATGAGCTGTGGCGAGCTTAAAAAGTCACCTTCTTTTAATAAAAACTTGCGATTCGTTAAATAATCTTTTAAGAGCTTATACAAGTTTTCGGGCAAGTTCAGCTTTAGCTTAAATATTAGGCCTTCGTGCCAAACCTTATCGAATGCTTGAGAAACGTCGATAAAGAGCGCAGAACAGTATTTTTTTCTTCAAAGGTCGTTTTAATTACATTTACTAATCTGTGTGTTTGTTGGATCGTACTATGTTGTTTTCTGAAGCCGAATTGATGGTTCGGAATGCATCCTTTCGCGCTAAGAATTGGATTCAGCTTAGTTATTAATATTCTCTCAAATAACTTTGACACGTTTGATAAAAGGCTTATAGGTCTGTATGATTCTACCTTTGTGTGGTCTTTTCCTGGTTTAGGAATCATAGTTATCAAAGAGACCTTCCACTCTGTGGGAAAGTACTCAAGACGTAAGATGGCATTAAAAACAAACAGAATAATTCTGCGACCTATACGGGGCAACTCAACTAACATCTTGTTACTTGTTTTATCAACGCCAGGGGCTTTTTTGGTGTTTAAATCTGCTATTGCCCTTTCAATATCGCGAAATTCAAATCTTAGGGGTACTACGGCACTAGTCTCTACTGATGGTAACTCAGCTATATCAGTACATACATTTGGGGTGAAAACCTTCTTCAAATGTCCAACAAACAAATTGCCTTTTTCGGTATCATTCCTTGCCCAGTCTCCACAAGAAGTTCGCAAGGGAGGCTTACGTACGACCGGTCTTTTAAGGTTCCTACATGCACGCCATAATGAATAATCTGATTGAGCAGTTGCATCGAGGTCTTCCAAGTAATTTTTCAGAGATGCTACTCTTCGAGATTCTAGCAGCTGTCTTAGTCGTTTCGTGCAATCTTTAAGTCTAGATTTGTGTTGAGGAGATCTGTGTGCTTGCCACTCTCTTCTAATTTTTCTTTTTTCAGCCAAGAGCCGCTCGACATCTACAAAATAAATTTGATTTTATCTAGCTGGTTGTCTGGTTTCTGTCGCATTTTGGGCAGCTGATTTAAGGTTTTGATCAAAATAAATTAGACTCTGGTCCACATCTTCTGTTGTTCTTAGCGGTATACTTTCTATATTTCAACCAATTAATGCTTGTGCAAGTTGTTGGCGACACGATATTTTGCTGATTCCATATATAGACAATAGTGGGTGAATGATCTGAGGATAATTCGAGTGACGCTTCAACCTTAATCATTTCTCTCGAAATACCTTTAGTCACGCCAAAATCAATAACATCAGGTATTTTTTGTCGATCAGTAGGCCAATAGGTGGGTTGTCCACTTGATATCACATTCAGACGCATTTTTGAAATTGTATCAAACAAAACACGACCTTTTGGAGTTATTAGGCGTGATCCCCAAAACGTATTTTTAGCGTTGTAGTCGCCTGATGCTATGAAACAGGGACCTAGTGATTTGTAAAAGTCGATATATTCACTCTCTGATATTTGAAATCTAGGAGGTGAATAAATCGAAGAAATAACAAAGTTTTGATGATATTCTTCAATACAGATGTTTGTTGCTTGAAGGTAGTCCTCACAAAAATCACACAGTAAATGATGTTTAATTCGAGCCCTTATTAGTATTGCTGAACCACCACATGCTCTGCCACGGGGGTCTTTAGTGTCATATAATATATAGCCATTGATTTTAAAAAAGCTATTTGTTGTTAAATGACTCTCTGAGACCATCATGACATCAATTTGTTGGTTCTTCAAGAAGTACTCGAGTTCATTTTTGTGTTGGCGTAAGCCGTTTGCGTTCCAGAAACATATTTTTAAACAGTTCATGGTTTGTTAAGTACCGCCTGCAACATCATAGATTGCATGCGAACCATTTCTTGCATCATGCTGCTCATAGAGCTCATAAAACTGTTCAACGAATGCACTAATGTCTCGATACTTGCTTCGAGACGATTGTAGTTACTAGATGGAGTTTGTTCTTTAGCTTCTGGATTCATATTTGGGGTAGAATTGTTTGTAGGTGCCGCTTTGTGTGCTAAAACATGATTGGATTTTAATATATCCGCGTATGAAACATGTTTGGTTGTGGGTTGAGCTAACTGAGGGTAATGAGCATTTGCTTGGTATTGTGGCTGCCTAGCAGGAGTATTTAATTTCTGAGTTGACTTCCTTACCTCAGAAAAAACTGGACAGCCTCGGTAGTTAGCAGTGTGATTTCCACCGCAATTGCTACATTTTTTAACCTTGGAGTCATCCTTTGGTTTGTCGCATTGGGCGGAACAATGAAGCTCTCCACACACAACGCAAACCGGAGGCAACTAGCAGTAAGCCCTTGTATGGCCGTATTCTTGGCAATTTAAACACTGAACGGGTCCTGACCGCTTATGTGGTTCCTCTACACTTATCCTGCGGTGTAACAGATATTTAAGATTATAAATGGGATGCGTTTCGTGCTTCTTTAATCTAATATCCCCAGGTTCCAGTTCAACGCGAAATAGATGTTGAGGGACACGCTCTCGATTTCTGAGATTATCAACACTTTTGACTTTAAATCCTGCTTTTTGGAGGCCAGATTTTATTTCCACTGGGTTAACATATGAGTCTACACCTTTGATGACTACCTGTAGGCCTTTGCTACTCTTCAGCTGATAGGTATAAAAGTTCTTATTGCAGCTTTCAAACTCCTTTACTGCTTTACGATAATTACTTTCGTCTATAAAATGAAAATGAAAATCATGACTAGAACATAATACGTGGATCAATAAAGTTTAGGCACAACATGATTTTTAAAAGTGTTTCGCCAGTAACTTTGCATCTGCATAACTTGATAAAATTATTTTCATGCTATTTTCAAGATTGATAGGTTTATTGACCATTTAACACGAAAAATAATTCATATCTTATTATTTCTAATATACAATGGCTTTTAAACTAAAAAATAAGGTAAGTTTATGTAAAAAAAGTTTAGGCACACATGTGAAAATTTTCGGTATATTCGGGGTTTTTGCATGTCTAGTATTTGGTTGAACCTCCTTTAGCTTGGATAATTGCTTCTAAACGTCTACTCATACTTCTTACTAGGTTAGATGTTTCATCAGGAGTAATTTTTTCCCATTCTAAGCGAAGTGCCGCTTTAAGTGATTCTTTGGATGTAATGTGATGTTTCCGTATTTTTTCTCTAGTAAGTGCCAAATATGCTCTATAGGATTCGTATCTGGCGATTGCGGAGGGGTTTTTAACTGTTTGCAGTGGTATATAAGCCATTCCTGCACAAGATATGAAGAATGTTTTGGGTCATTATCTTGTTGGAACAAGAATTTCCCATTTAAGCCCAGCTTCGCAACACTTGGAGATAAGTTTTCTTTTAAAATATTTAAATAAGAGTGATTGTTCATTTTGTCGTCTATAAAGACAAGATTTCCCACTCCAGATGCCGCCATACATCCTCAAACCATAACATTGCCACCACCGTGCTTCACAGTCTTAATAATATTATTTTCTTGAAGCTCTTTGTTTGCTTTTCGCCAATTTTTTTGTGGACCATCTGAACCAAAAATGTTAAACTTCGATTCATCACTAAATATCACACGGTTCCAGAAGGCTTCAGGCTGATTAATGTGGAGTTTTGCGAACTCTAACCGCTTTTTTTGTTTATGTCTGAAAGACAAGGTTTGCGACGGGGATCTCTTCCATGATATCCAGCTCTGTGCAGCGTATTTTTTAATGTTTGTGGATTAAGGTCTTCACCAAAACTTTTCTTCATTTCCCGACACAATTCTACAGCTGAAATCTTTGGATTTTGAGCCACTGCAGCAACAATGATACGCTCCGGACGAGATGTAAATTTCTTTGGACGTCCACTTCTCCTCTCACGCTCTAATTTGTTGGTTTTTTCATAATGTTTTATGATGTTTCTTACACTGGTATAGGGCCTTTGTACAATCACACTAATTTCGCGATAGGATTTTCCCTGTGCATGAAGATTTATTATAATTTTACGGACATCTACGGAAATTCCTGAACGATTGCTCATTTTGCTGTTTTCGTCACGAATTAAATACCAAGAATATTTTTTACATTTAAAACTCTCGCCTACTGAGGATTTAACATGTGCATAAACATGACTTGAAATAAAAAAGTGACAATTTACTGTTATACAAGGGATTAAAGGGCAGTACGTGCCTAAACTTTTTTTAGATAGACATAGCTTGTTTTTTAGTTTTTAAAGCGTTGTATATTAGAAACAATAAGATATAAATTATTTTTTGTTCTAAATGGTCAATATAACTCTCAATCTTTAAAACGATATCGAAATTATTTTATTAAGTGAACCAGATGCAAAGTTATTAACAGAACACTATTGAAAATAATGATGTGCCTAAACTTTATTGATCCACTGTATATTTTAATATTAAGAATATATGTATGTTTGTATGTATGGATGTATATATGTAGATATGTAGATAGAGTAACATATATTTTTTAAATGCGTTTGATTTTTAAATAGATGAATCTTTGTTTTAAAACATAGTATAAAGATACCGACTACAAACTGTCAAAAATAAAATACACACGTTTAAAGGTAAACGATTTTTTTAAAGCCAGCATAGATAGCTACATGGCTACACGACCACCGCTGTGGCTGTCGTAAACTTAGGCTAATTTCTATTTTATTCAACAAAAGAAAATGTCGCAAAATTGCAAATTACAAATTCATATAGAAACAAAAAGTTTTGAAGGAAATATTTATGATTTTTTAAAAAAGTTATTTAATTTTATAAAAGCAAAATAAGTATTTCTCAAACAATGTCAGAGTTTACGATGTAGCTGTCGTCTTCAATATCATTAAGTAGCTGACAACACGGCGACAACTGTAGCCAACGGAATTTGTTTTCATTTAGCTGTGTCGCTGTATTCTATGTCTTTAAAGTATGAGTAATTAGTTTTTTCTCATATGACTTATTTTAATTTATATAAAGAGTCAACAATATGGATAATGCTGTACATGTCTGTATAAATAAAATCACCGCGATGAAGGGTATAGAAGATTCGGCACGGCCGAATATAGCACTTTTGCTTGTTTTATTTTTATTAGTTTGTAAGTTCCAGATCCCTCTGTGATAAAGATATTGCAAACAGGCGATGAAAGCGAAAATTAATTACTAGTAGAAGTAGAAGATAGTGACAGTTACGTTCCAGAAATAAGTTCTGTGCTATTATAATCACTTTTCAAATTCCATTAGTAGTAGAAAATGAGCACGACATGCGGTCAGCAGGCTGATCCTTGGAAGATTTTTTCTGAAAACCGCTTCGCACCAGATCGTCTTGCTGCTCATAACGTTTTGGTTGAACATCCTAAACCTAGCCTGTACGTAACAGACCTTTCCATTATGTCACAGACCAGGTGAAAACATCGCTATAGACGAACAATTCTTTCCTACAAAAGCAAGATGCAAATTTACGCAATACATGGCGATGACGAAAACGCTGACAAATATGGTACATATATAGTGTTGGCTTAGATTTAAAATCGAAATATCTGCTCAACGTTTTCCCATTTGGGAAGAGATTACGCTTGGCATTTAATGGAACTTTACATAAATAAAGGAATAAATGTGACTACCGACAATTTTTTTATCTTAGTATCGTTGGCAGAGAATTTGCTCTCCAAACGAACAACTCTAGTTAAGACAGTCCACAAAGGGATGTTTCACCTTATGTGAAAAATTTAGAGTTAAATTTGCATAAATAAAAAATTTTTAAACCAAATTTTTAAATTCAAATGTAAAATTTTGCAACTAAAAGTTAAAGGTAGTCAAATGACCCTTACCCGTCTTTTAAGGTATGTAATTTTTCCCGTCTTTCTAGTGTAAACAGATTCCATGGCTAACCTTTTTTCTGAATTTTATATTCTAAACGATTCATTTTGCATGATTCAATATTTTCTGGATGTGTATGCCTCTATTTCTGTGGAGTCTCTACAGGTCATACCGTTTGACATATTAGAATGTTCAGTATGTGCCTTTGAAGAAATGAGGTGAAGAGCTGAATAGTCTTTGGACATAATCGGGAACGGGCAAGGGGCAGTTTACTTACACCCCAAACCGAAAACAATAAATTTTCGATTGAAAGATATAATATCTGTTTCCATGAGGTATGGTAAAGTTGAGTCTAGGCCACTCCAGATTTTTAAATTTAGATATGTTTTTTAATGGGATCAGAAGTTATGTTAAAAAAAACTTGATCCTTTTTTCATTTTTATTGAACATTTCTTACAAGTTGCTATGTTTTCGTTATAAATGGAGAAAATATGAAGTTCTTCTTCTGATTCCCAAAAATTGGCCCAAAAATTATAAAATATAAATGAATTATTTATAGTTTTCTTATTACATAAAAAATATAAAAATATCAATAGTTTTAGTAAAGTAAGAGCATTGATATTGGTTTAGTTCATCGAGCAAGCTATGATCTTGCAACTTCTGTACGTAATTTTTGATCAAAATCCAAGAAAGCAGCGACACCAGCGTGGTGATGCTGCTAAAGGAACGCTGCAACCGTTGCTAAATTAATTAAACTGTCGATTTAAACTAATTAAACCGTTGATTTTTTGAGAAGAATTTGTATAATATCTGTGATCACAGTCTGTTAGGAAGTTTTTTGGAACCAAGTTAAATATATTGTTGCCAATGTACGCAAATAAATTACTGTATGCGTTAATTAAAACAATTATGAAAGGAAATATATGTGAATAAAAAAATAATAAAGGCACAAATATTTTGCTAATATGAGTTAAAATTAATTATTGTGATATATTAAAGATCTAGCAGTGCCCGCCACGTCGTTGGCGTCCTGATAATATTTTGCTCGATTTTGCTTTGAAAGTATTTCACACCTATTGTAAGACTTACTTTTATAGAGTAGCACTTATAAGAGAAAAATTCGACTAAACTAAGAAGAAACTAAAAATAACAGTATTTTATACACACTCAAGTCGTAGTATTCCTAAAAAATTTTAAAAATTAACACTAAATAACAACAACAATGTAATAGCACATTTGTGAAATAACGAGTGATTTTTTAAGAGCTTGAGAATTTAAAAAAAAAAAAAAACGCATAAAATTTGCAAAATCTCATCGGTTCTTTATTTGAAACGTTAGATTGGTCCATGACATTTACTTTTTGAAGATAATTTCATTTAAATTTTGACCGCGGCTGCGTCTTAGGTGGTCCATTCGGAAAGTCCAATTTTGGGCAACTTTTTCGAGCATTTCGGCCGGAATAGCCCGAATTTCTTCGGAAATGTTGTCTTCCAAAGCTGGAATAGTTGCTGGCTTATTTCTTACCGGTCCATTTCTTGAGATGAATTGTTCTCCGAAGTTTTCCCTCAAAATGGCCATAGAATCGCGAGCTGTGTGGCATGTAGCGCCATCTTGTTGAAACCACATGTCAACCAAGTTCAGTTGTTCCATTTTTGGCAACAAAAAGTTTGTTAGCATCGAACGATAGCGATCGCCATTCACCGTAACGTTGCGTCCAACAGCATCTTTGAAAAAATACGGTCCAATGATTCCACCAGCGTACAAACCACACCAAACAGTGCATTTTTCGGGATGCATGGGCAGTTCTTGAACGGCTTCTGGTTGCTCTTCACTCCAAATGCGGCAATTTTGCTTATTTACGTAGCCATTCAACCAGAAATGAGCCTCATCGCTGAACAAAATTTGTCACATTTGAACATTTCGAACCGAACACTGATTTTGGTAATAAAATTCAATGATTTGCAAGCGTTGCTCGTTAGTAAGTCTATTCATGATGAAATGTCAAAGCATACTGAGCATCTTTCTCTTTGGCACCATGTCTGAAATCTCACGTGATCTGTCAAATACTAATGCATGAAAATCCTAACCTCAAAAAAATCACCCTTTACATACCTACGTATGTATTTCACAAAATAACGAAATTATACAACACGCACGCGGCTTAAAACAAATACAATTTTATTCAATTTTCTATTTGGCAGTAAGTAATTCATGTTGGCGCCATCTGTGTTTAAATATCAAAAAAGCTGCCGTGCCGTACTAAGTAGTTAAAACGATCTGTGTTTTAAAATATACAACTCTCAAAAATTAATGGTTCCGCGCTGTACTAAGCAGTACTTTTATACCGGAAAGCGTACTTTCACTGAATTTTCTCCACTTTCTCTTGGAAATAAGATATTTTTGCGGAAAAAAAAGTATCCTATATTGGGACCAGGATACTTAGGTACCTCCTCACAAAATTTGGTTAAAATCCATCTAGTAGTTTTTCTGTGATGCGAACGTCAATAAAAAGCAGACAGACAGACGGAAGTGAGTTACTATTTTATTATATGTATAGATTAAAGCCTAAATAATTAATTAATTTATTTAAAAATAGGTCAAATAAAATTAAATTCATATAACTTATATTTGCCCAATTCACAATCTTGTGCATTTGAGATTGCAAACTTATACAATTGTAGAAATTTCCCATGAATTGTGAGCGGTTTTTTATTTCAGTTTGCAACACTTCTTTTAAAACAAATTATTTCCTATTGGATTTCTACAATAAAAATTTCGTTGAAGGAAAGCACAAATAGTAAATTTAGTTATAATAGAAATAATAGGAAAAACTGCTAAAGAAATTGTTTTCAAAGAAGTTACATATTTCACTCACTCTAATTAATAAAATATTCATTCAATTTCAATATTCATTCATTGTACGAAATTCTTCAGTAGTCCAGTAAAGTGGAGGGAACAGTGTTCCATCGGAAGTTGCAAACACAAAAAGACATGGAATTATTAAACAATAAAAGATGCATTATGTACAGTCTAGTATTAAATAACACTGTACTAGAGATACAACAAATCTCGGCATTATCAAACAGCCTAGGTTATAGATGCAACTTGCCCAAAATTTGACTGTAGTCTAGTGCTAGATTACAGTTAACGGCATCAGTATTTCTTTGCAATTTTTAGTGAAAGAAATACTCAAGATCCTGGAATTATTAAAAATAAATTTCCGTAATCCAGCAATAGATATCAAAACAAATTTTTTTATGTCCATCTGGAATCATTTTTAAATTCTTATCTTCTTTTTTTACGTTTTTTGGTTTTTCGATTTTTCATATTTTTTGTTGATTTTAATTTTCAAATAAAAACTTTGGTTTTAGGTGTTGTTTGTTTCCAAAAGTGTAGCATATGCATTTCTATATATTTTTATAATTTTGCAAATGTTACGATGCAAGACCATTTGCACAAGATTGTGAATTGGGCTATTATATTTGTAATAATGAAGTTGAAAATCATAAAAGTAAAAACCGAATGTATTTTATTCTGAAATTGGAAAACATAACAAAGTAGGGGAATATTTAACATTATTATACCCTTCACCACAGGTGGAAAGGGTATATATAAGTTTGGCATTCCGTGTGTAATTTCTACAATATTCATTTCCGACCCCATAAAGTATATATATTCTGGATCCTTATATATAGAGAAGTAGATTAAGCGATGTCCGTCTGTCCGTGTTAGTGTGGTAATGTCATTTGCCAAGGCACCAGAAGAGATACAAAAAATTTAAGCACACCAATCTGTCAGGCATAGTTTCGAAAATTTTTGTATTGCAATTCAGCAACATCGGATCATTCCTTTGGAGGCTACGGGTCAAAAAACCACGCCTACCTATATTTTTTTTACGTTTTTTTTTTTAATTTTCTTCGGCTTTAATGATTCTGTTTTGCCTTTTTTTGTCAAATAAATATTAGACTGCGACAGGTATATCGCAAGGAGTGTATACAGATCTCGGGGGATCAATAAGCCGAGGGGCGATTTTTGTTTGTTTTTAGATTGGTAGGGTTTTTTTTGCTTTGATTTGGGTCCATTGGCATAGAGGTTGCCAATGGACCCACAGGGTACCCACTGACAAATAGGAGCAGTTAAAAGGACCGCCCATGTGTCAATATGATGAATTTTTTTTTTGTAAGGATTTCTTTTTGCTTTAGTCTGACCATTCTAACTCAATATAGATTGGAGAAAGGTCCAAAATTTAACAAAAAAATTTCAATCAAATTTTTAAAAAAATTTTTTTAAAAAAAATTTTTTAATTTTTTTTCAAAAATATTTACAAAAAAATTTACAAAGCATGTTCATAAAGATATTTTACAGAAAAATATTCGAAAAAGATTTTTTTAAATTTTATTTTTTAAATTTAATTTTTTTAAAACATTTTTTAAAAAGTTTTGGAGGAAATATTTATAACTTTTTGAAAAAGTTTTTTAATTTTATAAAAGCAAAATAAGTATTTCTACAGCAATGTCAGAGTTTACGATGTAGCTGTCGGCTTCAATATCATTAAGTAGCTGACAACACGGCCACAATTGTAGCAAACGGAATTTGTTTTCATTTGTCTTCTATTTTTTTAACTCATGAATAATGATTTTTTCTCATACGAATTTATTTAAGTAAAGAGTCAACAATATGGATAATGCTGTACATGTCTGTATAAATAAAATCACCGTGGTGAAGGGTATAGAAGATTCGGCACGGCCGAATATAGCACTTTTACTTGTTTTTTATTTACAACGCTAATAAAAATATGAAGAATAATTGGAAGTTTTAATATAAAAAAATGTTTTTACAAACGTCGCTATCCCGTATGACATTACACAATTTTTAATCATATTATCACTTACTTTAAACATATAATGCTTATATTTCATCATATTATAATATGTATTGATTATATTATAATCATTTTATTATAACTAGAGTTAGCCCTGTGGTCGAAATTGATATTATTACGCTTAATAATCATATGGTTCGACTACAATTATATAGTTCAATGTTGCTCCTTGATTATGCTTACCCCCACAATGTTTTTTCTTTGCCTTAGTAATCTCGTAAACGGAGTAAGGTTTAAACTCAGCAAGCCAAATATCTCTAGAAGCAACTTTCTGTTGATACAGTCTATAAGTTGGAGTAAATTTGTAAGATTGTGTAATTGGGGATGATTCAAAATAACTGATTGCATAAATTAATACTTATGTCAAAATCGGTAATTGTTATTGTTACTGTAATTAATGTTCAACCATTAATCACAAACCAAATTGGATTATTTAGAACAACTGTTACAAGTTTCAAACGTTCTAAATCTAAATTTTGTATGTAAATCTGAATTATTTTTATATAGATATTTTATTTGTTAATGTTAAACACTTAAGTATGGAATCACAAATATTCTTAAAGTTTTTAATGCGTTTGTTTTAAAAGAAAGTTAATACTTCGAAAGATTGTTACCATGCTTTATTTTGTAGGCAGTTTTTATTTTATTATTATTTATTCTAAACAAAATACTCTGTGGATTAAACGAAAATTGCATTAAATGCACTTTGAACATTTGCTTATGTTGCTTGTCTTCTTTTTATCTTTCAACAAGGCATTTATGTAAATACATCTTTTTTAAGTATTTCTTCAAAGAAAATCCTAAAAGGAATAATACAAATTGTAAAGCATAAAAAACAAAATATAAAGTGCTAGCAACATGATTTACTTGTAAAATTTTTAATGCTTCTGTTGCCTGAAGACAAACATACAAGAATTAAATATTGGAGCATTAAAAAAAAAACAATAACATAAAAACGTCATTCTCCATTATGTTGTTGTTAGTTTCGTTTTCCTTAGTTTTATAGTAGGTTTTTGTAAATTTTACATCTGCTTTTCTTCTTATCTCGAAAATTTACCATTCACTTAAGAATATCTCGACATTATCTAGCAAACATTAAAATTATTTTTGTTTGCTCTTGTTGGTTCTTTATTCTTTTCACAATTTCTTTCTCTGCATTAATTTTGTTTTTATCGTTTATTTTTTTAGCTTGTTGTTTCTTTTATCCATTTTTGTAATTGATCATTTGAAATAGAATGAAATACAAATCATTGAAACATTCAAAACAAAACCAACCGTTACTGTTATTTAACAGTACAATTACACATTTAAGGGACTAACAAAACATATTGTGTTCATTTTTGTCTATGTTTTATATTGTAAAGATTCAAATATTTAATACTTTAATTTTTTGTTTATATGAAAAAATCGGATAGAAATGTATGTTACCTTTGTATGTATGTAGTTCTTAATTGTTGCTCAAAGTCTTCCCAGATAAAATGCTGATACTTTGTCTATTACAATTTTTTATTGCAGTATTAAGCAATTTTAAAGGCTTTGCCCCTTTAATATTTTTTAGGTAATATATTTTGGTTCAGAATAAACCATATGAAAAAATTGGTTGCTTGATATTTCAGGAAATATGTGGCTATAGGGAAATGAAGCTGGGAACCGTTTTGTAAAAACTTAGGGTTTTACAAGTTTTTCCGAGCCATTTTGAAATTTTAACGTTTTCTATTGAATTATTTACGTGCCAAAGGTAACATTAAATCGTTTAAAATCTTTTCAATGAAAACGAGTGTTTAGCATTCTGTGGATATTAACACCCTTTCAC
Source organism: Phasia obesa (assembly GCA_949628195.1). Classification (NCBI taxonomy): domain Eukaryota; kingdom Metazoa; phylum Arthropoda; class Insecta; order Diptera; family Tachinidae; genus Phasia; species Phasia obesa. The sequence goes on from OX451219.1 coordinate 44,267,819, forward strand.
TGATAAAGGCATTTGCATTCGCAGCAGACCAGAATTGGTAACACTTCGAGTCCTGACATTTGAAGTAATCTATGTATGTACACATATTTATTGATAACTAAAACGGAATGCTGTTTGTTAGGTGAATTACTGCGAACAGAAAAATATCCAAACAAAATTATTAATTTTCTTTTGCTTTGCGTAATGTTTTAAGGCACCAGGTCTTTAAGCGCTTTTAGAGGTAGACTCTTTGTAATTTAGGTATTTGCACTAACAAAAAAGTATACTGTGGGCGTGAAAAAAGTACACAGTTTAATTATTTTCATAAAAGCTTTTATTAGAGAATGACAATTAACAAAAAAAAAAAAAAAATGTTTGACTGCAGTTTAAGGGGCTTATATAATAATATTTAATTCAGTAAAAACAATAAACATAAACAACACTAAAATAAAAATAATTCAATAAATCTTAAAAAATTAATGATTTTACGCATCAAAAAAAAGTTACAGTTCCTTGACTATTTTTAAAAATTTTCGGGGGAAACACTTAAATTTTTGAAAAACAGTTATTCATATTGCAGGAAGATACTGTAAAAATATTTTTTGGCAATTTCAAATTATTGCTGCTAAGAAAACGTTCAAGCATTTCTAAGAAACGTGAAGTGCTGTCCAAATAGCAAAGAATATAACAGAGACATCTAGAAAAGCAGTAACTGTCAATGCAGTTAGAATAGCACTCCACAAAAGCGGAGTACATGGCAGAGTACCGCTAAAAAAGCGGATTAGCTAAAGCGAATTAACAGAATAGTTTCGAAAATTATTTTATATAGTGATAAGAGCGAATTCAAAATATTTGGAGAGAAAAAAATCCCCAAAAATATGGCGGTCCACGAATCAAGTTTTTCTTGAAAAGTGTAGTGTAATTATGATCTTGGGATGGAGTTGGAAACTTAGTATTCATTGAGTCTAAAATGTATAAGATTGAATATTATTATTCTTAAGATTTATTTAATTATTTTTATTTTAGAGTTGTTTTTCTTTATTGTTTTTACTGAATTAAACTCTTATTATATAAGCCTCTTAAACTGCAATCAAACATTTTAATTTTTGTTTATTGTTATTCTCTAATAAAAGCTTTTACGAAAATAATTTAACTGTTTACTTTTTTTGACGCTCACAGTATGTATATTTCACTTAAAAAATAAGGTCTGGTTTTCTAAGTAGGGTAAACCTATCGGTGGAGTTGTCGATCTCCCATCGGACGCGTCCCCAGGTGGCGGATAGGGGGGCGAGTCGTGTCATATCTACTGCGTTTCACCACCATAATGGTCGCATGATGTATGACGTGGCTCGGGTAGAGCCCGGGCTCTGTGGATTCAGCTATACAGTTGCACAGGGTCTGGGCACTACAAGGTTGGGCTAATCAGCCCGTTTTTCTGGAATCTCTTGGGCATGGAAACCATCCACCCATAATAGTGCCATGTGTTAGATATCTTAGAATGCTAGTCATCCCCCTGGATACGTTGAACAAATGGTTCAGGGGAGTGACTTGCATTTTTAAACGGTCAGCTGATTCAGTTCAACCCGCGGACCAAAATTGACCCACTTGTAAGATTAAGGTGAAGGTAGCAGTGCCGAGAATCTGAGTGGCTAGTTAGTGGTAAAAGAGGACTAGTCTTTAACAGCTCCCCTCGACGCCAAGGCACGGGTCGGGTGTAAAAAATTTAGTTGCCTAGTCCAAGTACGCCGTCCCTGCATGGATGGTCTAACCCCTTACGCGCTCACTCGTGGGAACAAAAATGAAAAACTCTAACAAAACCAAAAAGAACAAAATCGAAAACGAAAAGAACTATAATAAAAACAACAATAATAATAACAAAAAAAGAACAAAATGTCGCTGAAGGTCGGCAGGAGAAACCCTCGCCTGCTGAATGCAGTGGTGTCCCAACAGACCAACATAAACCGGCTGTTGAGGACAACTCACATGCAGGAGACCAGCATGGGAAACCTGAGCTGGCCAAATGCAATGAACACCCAGCTAAAACTTCAGAGGTGCCTCGTTAACTCTAACGAGGTACCTCTCTCGTTAACTCTAACGAGGTACCTCTCGACTTTTCAGTCGGTACCTCGAAGGCCTGTGCTGGTAATAAACCAGCAGTAATCCCTTCTTCTCTCGCGGAAAGTGTGAGATGATCCGGATTAAGTTGCTGGAACAGTATGCCAAATTTCTTGCCGACGAATCATGTCAGGTACCCCAAAATGTGGATGCTGGCTGGTTCTAAGGCCATCAAGGCAATCAAGCTGCTCTCATACACAAGTGAGGGTTCAGCTATACAACTCAAACAGGATGTTACGTCCCTAGGGGAAGTGTGGCCAGGTGCGAGATTGGACGTGGTTCCGGTAGGTGAAATCCCTCGCAGACCGAGATCCGTCGCAATCATACCTAGGGAACCTCATGACCCTGCGACGATTCAGGCGATCATCCGGAGAGGAAACCGTGACCTACCGACCAGCGACTGGAAGGTGGTGAAAGTCTCCGAACAGGTGGGTCTGACCAGAAAGGCGGTTGTTGTTCTTAATAAGGACTCTTTGTCACCACTTCGAAAGAAGCAAGGCTGAGCATCTATCGAGGTGATGACAAAACCAACCCCGAAACCTCCAGCCACCAACTGGTAGGGTCGCAAGGTAAAGGCGTGACTAAATGCATTAGCAAACGAGGCTGTGGATGACCCCGCGAACTCGGAGACTGCAGAGAGTTCTCAATCAGAATCATGTCTGGTTGGGGAGCTCTTTGCGCGTCTGGGTGTTGCGGAGGATGAATATGCGCTTCTGGAATCTGATCCAGAAGACATCGACGTCACTGTCATTTATGATCCCGACAACGATGGCGAAGGTGATTCAAATTAACCTTCACCATGCTAAGGCAGCTACTGCTAAATTAATCCTTCGCCTTATGGAACGAGGTGAAGGTATATCGTTAGTCCAAGAGCCGTGGATCAACAGCGGCAAAATATGTGGACTTAACGCACGAGGTTACAAATTGATGTATGCAAAAACAGCGGGTAACAATAACGAAAAATATTAGAGCCTATATTTTAGCTAGAGACCACCTCAATATCTACATTTTATCTGATTACAGTGATTAAGATACGGTGACTGCAGTATGGGAGGATGCAAAATCGGCAGAGTGGATATCCTCCACGCTTATACCACATGACCAAGCAGAATCTCCACTCAGCAGCTTGGTTAGCAAAATGGCCAGAGCAGCAAAGGCGAAAGACGTTCCTTTAGTAATGGGCGCTGACGCAAATGCGCATCACCAAACTTAGGGTAGCTCCCACACAAACTACAGAGGTGAGTGTATCTTTGATTTTATACTTAAAAACAATCTAGAAATTGCGAATAGGGGGTCCGTACCTACCTTTGTTGTATCAAACAGGCAGGAGGTATTGGACATCACGCTAGTTAGCACACATCATGCACTTTTAATCGAGAATTGGAAAGTCTCAGATGACTGTTCCTTCTCCGACCATCGTTACCTGATCTTCTCTATTAGTACGAAGAAGGGTTCGACCATAGTCTATAAAAATAGACGCAAAACTAATTGGGAGGAACAAATCGTGTTTCTCACGAACGTAATTACGCATCCCTACGAAATTACGGACATTAAGCATATTGAAGATGCTGTGAGAACAATCACAGATGCCTTTAAAGACGCAACCGATAGGTCTTGCAAACCATCGGTCCAGCGCGCTAATCGAAAAGCACCATGGTGGTCTAAAGAAGTAGCCGAATCCCGCAAGATTTGCCGAAGGCTTTTCAACGAAGCAAAGAGAACAGGAAACTGGTCACTCTATAAACCTTCAGTGAATAAGTTCAAAAATCAGGTTGACTTGCGCTAAACGCAAGTCATGGAAAGATTTTTGTAGTGGCATTGAAAATTTTTCTGAGACTAACAGACTGCGTAAAATACTGGCCAAACAAGCGCCTATTCCTGGGTATATCCAAAAGGCAGACGGCACTTGCGCAACCAGTGCACGAGAATCACTGGAAGTTCTAATGGAAACCCACTTTCCAGAATGTCAATCCATTACGGGACGCCAACACAATTCCGTCCAAACTATCCCTGTACCTCATACCGTAATCATTGATGCGGATAGGCTGCAATGGGCTATAAAAAGTTTCCATCCCTATAAGGCTCCAGGGCCGGATGGCATAATTCCCGCTGATCTTCAGAATAATTTGGATCTGGTAACACCTTGGCTTTTAGCTATATATAAAGCCTGTCTATCCTGGTCTTACATTCCAGACCAATGGACAAGGTGCAATGTGATATTTATTCCTAAGGGAGGAAAAGTGTCACATGCGAGAGCGAAAGATTTTAGACCAATAAGTCTAACATCCTTTCTTCTCAAAACTAGAAAGACTTATCGAAATCCACATACGGATGACAATCGATAGGAATCTCCTTTCTCTTTCCCAACATGCTTACACAAAGGGCAAATCTGTTGAGACGGCGCTGCACTCGCTCGTAGGCTACATAGAGAAGTCCTTGGAGCATAAAAACTATACTATGGTGGCCTTCATGGAGATTGAAGGAGCATTTAATAATATTAATTCGATGGCAATAACTCAATCTCTCACAGAGGTTGGGGTTGACCATTCAATCATCAGGTTCATAACAAACCTGTTAGGATATAGGGAAATATCATCCTCATTCGGCTTAGCTGAAACCACCAAGATAGCAATAAGAGGCACCCCTCAAGGCACCCCTGTCCCCATTGCTTTGGAATATAGCAATTAATAAGCTATTATTAAAATTGGATTCCATGTACTTCAAGACAATTGCCTACGCAGATGATGTAGCGGTTGCAATTGCTGGAGCTCATGTTGATACAATGACACAAAGATTGGAAAAAGCGTTCAGAGCAATCTGTTCCTGGGGGGATCAGAACGGACTGAGTGTCAATCCATCTAAAACGGAGCTTGTATTATTCTCAAAGAAGTACAAGGTTCCAACCTTCAGACCACCTACATTAAATGGGGTAACACTAAATCTATCTGATAGCGCGAAATATTTAGGCATAATATTAGATATATAAGAAAGTATATAAGAAAGCCATTAGCACGACTTGGGGAATGAGCCTAAGGAATGTGAATTGGCTGCTTGAAGCAGTAATCAAACCAATATTATTTTATGGTGCAACTATCTGGTGGAAAGCACTAGATATTAGGACAAACTGGGGGGATCAGAACGGACTGAGTGTCAATCCATCTAAAACGGAGCTTGTATTATTCTCAAAGAAGTACAAGGTTCCAACCTTTAGACCACCTACATTAAATGGGGTAACACTAAATCTATCTGATAGCGCGAAATATTTAGGCATAATATTAGATAGTAAACTATCCTGGAAAATGAATATTCAGGCTAGAGCGTCTAAAGCTATGAAGGCAATATATTGTATATAAGAAAGCCATTAGCACGACTTGGGGAATGAGCCTAAGGAATGTGAATTGGCTGCTTGAAGCAGTAATCAAACCAATATTATTTTATGGTGCAACTATCTGGTGGAAAGCACTAGATATTAGGACAAACATCTATATTATAGAAAGGGTGTTGCGCACTATGGCGATCCTTATAACTGGAGCCATCAAATCAACACCAACGAAGGCGCTTTTTGCAATACTTAACTGGTTACCGGTAGATTTACTGGCCAGGTATGTGGCACTAAGGACAGCTGTTAGACTAAAAGTTGTAGGTGCATGGAAACATAGATCATGGGGACATGCCAATCTTCTAGGAACAACGGATATTATTCCTGAACTCTTAGACTACTGCACCCCGTCACTCTTCTGCACACGAAGATTCCACTTCGATTTGACGGAGGGATACTCTCTAACACTTCGAACTTTACTGGTTTACACAGATGGTTCCAAACGGGGGACGAGAGTGGGAGGTGGAGTCTATATAGAGGAGTTTGGGATCAGAATATGTTTCAGGCTTCCGAATGACTGCAATGTCATACAAGCAGAAATATCTGCTATTAAAAATGCGGCTAACTGGCGAAAGTACCACAGGATATTAGACAGAGATATCTGGATTTGTACTGATAGTAAAGCCGCTATCATGTCCCTTATAGGTGTGTATAGCACATCAAATCTTGTCCTTGAATGCCGGACATCCTTAAATGTGATGGCGGATAATTCGACAGTCACCCTTAAATGGGTGAGGCGACATGGGACTAATCAAGGCAACTGTGCTGCAGATGAACTAGCCAAGAAGGGAACACTATTGCACGATGATGCCATAGACATCTATTGTGGCATTCCCCTCTCCGCCTGTTTGCACCACATTAACTTTGCCCTTCACGATATAGCTCAGACTAGATGGTCCAATGAGTCAACTTGCTCGATTGCAAGGACAATCTGGCCCTCGCTTGATGCCAGGATGGGGAAGATGAGGAAACGGTGGAACACTTCTCTGTTATTGCCCTGCATTAGAACACTGTCGCCTACAATACTTGGGACGACGATGTTTTGAAAGCCTTTCTTCTGTTTCATCTCTGGAACCAATCAGGATTAACTCCTTTTTAAGGAACTGTGGTTGATTTTCTAACCCTCTTCCAACTGAAGTGACATAGTTGCTCATCAATGCATGTCACGTCCAATAGAGCCTTCACAGCGAACACCTTCCCCGTCTATGACCTTCTACCCACTTCTGTCTCTAAACTTCTTTCTCAGTCTATAATGATCTTTATTCTCTATCTTTTCTGTCTATCTCTTCTCTTATCTGCAGGTATCACAAAGGTATTACTGGTTTACACAGATGGTTCCAAACGGGGGACGAGAGTGGGAGGTGGAGTCTATATAGAGGAGTTTGGGATCAGAATATGTTTCAGGCTTCCGAATGACTGCAATGTCATACAAGCAGAAATATCTGCTATTAAAAATGCGGCTAACTGGCGAAAGTACCACAGGATATTAGACAGAGATATCTGGATTTGTACTGATAGTAAAGCCGCTATCATGTCCCTTATAGGTGTGTATAGCACATCAAATCTTGTCCTTGAATGCCGGACATCCTTAAATGTGATGGCGGATAATTCGACAGTCACCCTTAAATGGGTGAGGGGACATGGGACTAATCAAGGCAACTGTGCTGCAGATGAACTAGCCAAGAAGGGAACACTATTGCACGATGATGCCATAGACATCTATTGTGGCATTCCCCTCTCCGCCTGTTTGCACCACATTAACTTTGCCCTTCACGATATAGCTCAGACCAGATGGTCCAATGAGTCAACTTGCTCGATTGCAAGGACAATCTGGCCCTCGCTTGACACCAGGATGGGGAAGATGAGGAAACGGTGGAACACCTTCTCTGTTATTGCCCTGCATTAGAACACTGTCGCCTACAATACTTGGGACGACGATGTTTTGAAAGCCTTTCTTCTGTTTCATCTCTGGAACCAATCAGGATTAACTCCTTCTTAAGGAACTGTGGTTGATTTTCGAACCCTCTTCCAACTGAAGTGACATAGTTGCTCATCAATGCATGTCACGTCCAATAGAGCCTTCACAGCGAACACCTTCCCCGTCTATGACCTTCTACCCACTTCTGTCTCTAAACTTCTTTCTCAGTCTATAATGATCTTTATTCTCTATCTTTTCTGTCTATCTCTTCTCTTATCTGCAGGTATCACAAAGGGACCAACATAATGGACCCAAGTGAGCTATTTTTTATTCCACTTCTCTTTTCTCCTCTATAAGCTGCCTGCTTAACCTAACCTAACCTACCGGTAAATTTAAATGGTGTTGACTTAGTAAAATTATAATGATCTAAAACCATACTTGTGTTAATTCTGGGAAAGAAGACCGTTTACAAATAACTTAGAGCTGTCCGTTAAGCGTTGATTTGTCTAAACAAAAAACTTTTTTTGTATTTACAAACGTATTTAAGGACCATTAACTTTATAATTTATCCAAGAAAATAATTGAGTTTATAAAAACTTCATCTAATAATTAGATTTAATATTGCCAAAAGACTAGCTCACTGAAGAGAATGATTTTCATTCCTTTGCTCTACAAAGTGCTTTGGATTTGTTGTCAGAGAAGAAAATAGGAAAAGCACCTATCCCACCACCAAGTTATCTAAAACACCATAAAATGCATAGCACTGACACACAAAAACAAAGCAAAATAAATAAACGATAAGGACGGCCAAGATAATGATGAAGGAAAATTTTGTTATATGTAATATTATTTTATGGCATACCAATTTAAATGTGATTATAAGACAATTCCCAGAAAATTTCATAACCCTTTTCATGTTCATTATTCTGGTGAGATTGAATAATAAAGAGTGTGTAAGTGGAACAATTTATGGTTTGAAAGTGACCTTGAAAATAATTAAAACACTTTAATACCAGATAGAGGAGAATGTAAATAGAAATAATAATTATATTTTGTTGATTCATAAATTGGTTTGCTCGTTGCATGGATTAAGAAATGTTTTGTGGAATAATTAATGTTTTTACCACAATTACTGTAGTAAAGTAACACACCAAGTATAATTTGTAATAGTCTGTATGAAAAATTAATGTTTTGGAAAGAATTAAACGAACTTAAGCCTGAATTCAAAAAGTAATTTATATATTTTAAAAATCATTAAAAATTAATTCCTTTTTGTATTTTAATTCTCCATATTATTTATAATATCAAAACAAAGGTTTTAATTTAAAAATTAATAATATGAAATATAATGTTATTAGAATATACATTTTTTAAATCCTAATTGATTGCTTAGGGTGTCATTTACATTTACATTACATATATCGGGTATCGTTGTGAAGGTGACATTTCACACTAAAAATAATTATTTTACTGATTGTTGTTTCGGTCATTCATTTGTGAGTTACAGGGTGTTAAAAATGGAGAAAATTCGTGCATTATACAGTTTTTATTGGTAAAGGTGAAAATGCAAGCCAAGCGGCTAAAATTGTGAATAGTGTTTATGATGCTATTTTGGTTTCGTTCAGATATTTTTGATGTTAAAGATGCACCTCGCACAGGCAGAGCCATCGTCGAAAATGTCGATAAAATCACAAAAATAATCGAAGTTGACCGGTATGTTGGTAGACGTAGCATCGCACAGGTGTTTAAGATCGACCATAAAACAGTTTAATACCTTTTGCGCAAAGTTGAATTTAAAAGGAAGCTCGATGTTTGGGTGCCACACCAATTAACATCAAAAAACATATTGGATCGAACTTTGGTCTGCGAAATCTTGGGTCAAATACGACAATATTGTGGCTTTATCAAAGAAAAACTGTAAAAAGTAAAATTGTCTCTTGTTGGCTTCCTATAACTCACAACTAAATGCACAAAATAAAAATCAGTAAAATAATTTTGTTGGCAACGAACAGTACAACGATCATAACAGCCGTTTACCGTACAAAAACCAAGGATTTCTTTTTCCCCAACCTATGCAGAGTAAAAACAACAATGTAGTCGTTTTTTGGAAAAATTAGCTTGAAACTGAATTTTTCGTGTTAAAAATAACTCCAACTTTATCTCCATTTATTTCACAAATTTTTTAACAAAATTAACAAAATTAGTTTCTTATGTGTTTGGTGTTTGGTGGTACCATCGGGTTCTGTCTTACAGAGACTGAAATAAATTCGACTTGGCGGCCCCATTATAAGGGAACTAAAAATTTCGGCAACGACCACGCCCAAACGAAAATGGATACTCTATGGAACTTGGAATTTTAGAACACTAGCACAGGAGATGTGAAAATATACATATAACCCGCAGATCCTTGGGCTAAGCGAAGTAAGGTGGAAGGGCAATGGTGAGTTTATATTCAACAACCACAAACACTTACACATCGGTGAAGCTGAATATTATCCAAAGAGCGTAGGACTACCCTTATCACCAGCAGCCAGCAGAGCGTTAATAGTATGGAACCCGTTATCCGAGGGAATAATCACCGCCAGGTTTCAAAGCATATTGACTTCACACAATATTATGCGCCCACAGAATTCGAGACCACTGTCAGGTATGATCCATCGACCGGAAATATAATCGGTGTGCTACCAACGACAACGGCAACTGACTTATTGACCTTTGCGTAACGCATGAACTGGTCATTGCGGGTACAAAATGTCCCAACAAATATATACTTAAGTATACTTGTGTGTCTCCAGGCGCACAATACAGATATTAAATAGATTACGTTTTGATTGAAAGCATGGCTTCGACTTTTAGTAGATGTACGAAATAAGCGAGGTGAGTACATCGCAAGCGATCACCTACTTGACTCTGAATAGCCGCACTATTTATTGTATATCTATAACTTCATTTCGCAACTTGATTCAACAATGTTTACACACACTCGCGATCACAATATCACCTGAGAATTGGATAGCGTAGTAAGAAAAAAAGTGGATTTCATATCAAACGTGGGATAAAATAGTAGGACGAAATCGTATGGAACAACTCATCAACAGCTGTAATAACAACAATTTTGTACGTCTCAGAGAGCTTAAATTAGCAGCATAGCAACCTAAATCGCGTGACAAAATTCTCAGCCAGAACTTTCCGAAGAATTTTTTAGCAAAGCATCTCGAAGAATCAGAAACGGCGGCACGATGAAACGATCTTTGGAAAACGTACAAAGCTATAGCATCAGTAACTTCAGCAAACAGAAACACACACCCGCCACTATTCGATTCACAATGACACCGTAGATGGAAGAACCATTTCGCTACAGCACAAGTGTTATAGATAACAACTTTCAACTGCCGTCGTAACATATATCAACAACATAACAGCCCTCCACATGAAAGGTAATAAATGCAATCGGAAAACTAAAGATAAACAAGTCGGCGGGAGTCCTACCTGATTTTTAAGACCAATCCTTCATTGATTGCAAATACAATTACACCGTAAATCTGTAATATATGGGTTAAGAAAGAAATTCCAAACCGTTGGAACGAAGAACTCTCAATAGCTGTACCGAAGAAAGGAGACCTTCGAGAGTGTAAAAACTGATGTCGCATAACCCTTCTAAACACTATAAAAGCTTTTTTTCGCAATTTTTTATTTATTGTATTTTTAATATAATTGAACTTTCAGTAATTACTCATATCTTAAGTCTAACTATAAAAGTCATTGCAACAATTATAAAGCTAAGGCTGTCATCTCTTTGCGATACGTTAGGCAAGAACAAACAGGCTTCTGCTAATGCAGATCATGTGAAGATCTTATGTGGACATTGTGAGTTATAATTAAGCAAGGAAATGAGCACAATTCGCCCACTTTTATGCTCTTCGTGGACTTTGAGAGAGCGTTCGACATAATCGTGAGGATGTGCATTTGAAGATCATACATCGCAGAAGCATACCGGAAACTATTAAAGACGTTATAAAACTTATGTATGTACTCTAACTCCCAAAATACGGAGCCATACAAGGGTCAAACGCTTGAGTTATTTACTACCGATGTGGGAGTATGCCGCTTCTTTTCCAGCTTGCCTAAATGATGTCATCTCAATAACAAACTTGATGCGCCAGACGCACTTTTTAAAACTAAAAAACCTTGACTATGCTGATGATTCACGTCTTCTAGCACATAGATTTGAACATATAGAGAACAAACTGAAGGCTCTCGGTTACAAAGCTGTCAGTATTTTGAATTGTATTATTAGCTAGATTAAGCGGCCAAAGTTGGTCGTTTAAATGTACATGAAATAAAAACACACACACTCACATACATTACATACATACATTCATACATACATACATACATACATACATACATACATACATACATACATACATACATACATACATACATGGCCCCTGCGCAAGGATGACACGCAAAATCGTGAAGCGTTCCACATTTTTAAGTAATAATGAAATAGCATCCGAGCTAGCTAATTTCTGGTCACAAAATTCAGCTGACTCAAATTTTTCTGACGAATTCAGAACAAAAAAAATAACAGTTTGTTAGAAAATATACCAATAACACAAATGGACCCCGAGGCAAATATAATAGAAGCAGATTTTAACGCTATGGAGCTCAATGCAGTTTTGAATAAGCTTAAAGGCAAAACACCAGGTTTAGACAGGATTTGCTATCCGATGATCAAAGAACTCCCAAATATTATGAAACAGCGATTACTCTATTTGTTTAATAATATATGGAACTCACACATACCGCAACAATTTAAAGTGAGTATTACAATACCTATTTATAAAAAAGGGAACGACAAAACAAGTCTTACATCCTACCGTCCCATATCGCTAAATTCTTGTTTATCCAAAGTATTAGACAAAATAATTGCAAACCGACTGTGGTGGTTCTTAACCACTCATAATCTATTAGATAGTAGACAATTTGGCTTTACAAAAGGAAAATCTATAATGGACAGTATAATATACATGGATCATCAAATTATTCAGTCTCTCTCCCTTCGTAAGCACGTTACAATTGTTTCTTTGGATTTTCAACGAGCTTTCGACCGAATAGGAATTCATACAATAATAGAACAACTTTTGAACTGGGGAGTCGGTACTAAAATAATTAAGTATGTTATAAACTTTATGCGAAATCGTCAATTTAAAGTAAGAATCGGATCCTGCTTTTCAATAACACAACCTCTTTTTAATGGCATTCCACAAGGATCTCCACTCTCAGTTCTTTTGTTTTTAATATCTTACAATAAGCTTTGTAATTTGATTTCTCTCTATCGAAACATCGATTTTACTTCATACGCAGACGATTTTAATCTCATTCTTAAATCGAACAAAAACAAAAATCCATCTTTCAATTTAAACAATGTTTTCAATGCGGTACTTGAATGGTCAAAATATTCAGGAGCTAGTTTATCTCCAACAAAATGCAAATACATCCATATATGCCGGAAAAAAAATTGTAGGTGTACGATTTTGTCGGAACAAATACAACTATCAGAAGTTTCAAACCTGCGGATATTAGGCCTATATATTAACAAAAGATATAGGTGGAACGAACATATATCCCGTCTAGCCCAATCGCTTCACAAACAACTTAATATTGTCAAATGCCTCTCTAGCCCTAAATTCAACTGCAATACAGCCACGCTAATTAAAATCGTCAAAACCCTTATTATATCCAAAATAAATTATGGTTTACCACTTTATGGTTTTACTTCAAAATCACAGCTTGGAAAAATAACAATACCTTTAAACGCTGCTATCAGGTACTCACTATGCGCTTTTAGAACTACTCGTATTGCTACTATGTATGCTGAGGCTAGCATTCTACCGATGGAATGCCAAAGAGACATCCTCACTACCAAATTGTACAAAATTTTTTATGATAAAAAATCACCTCTTCATAAAATAATGGTCAACTTAAAAAAATCTAAAAAAACTGCAAGGATTCCCTCCACCGCTGCTAAAATAAAAATGCTGTGTGATGACCTTAACATACCAACGACTTTACAACCGACCAAGGGTAATTATTTTCCGCCTTGGACAATGGATCAAAAAAGCATTAACATATCGTTACACCAATTCACTAAAAACGACTACAATCCTTCTCATTTTGCAAATTTATTTAAAGATCTCCAAGAGGAATATAAAAACTACTGCTTTATTTACACAGACGGATCTAAAAATGATAACAATGTTGGATTTAGTGTAACAACAGAAACTAGGGTTATCCTCGTAGGAAACTTACCTCAACATAGCTCTATTCTAACGGCAGAACTTACAGATTTACTAAAAGCTTTTGAGTATATTGCCTCAAGAAGTGGAAAACATGTAGTCTGTAGCGATTCTCTTTCCTCACTTAAATCCATATTAAATGTATCCAACAATAACATCTATGTTTCTAAAATTCGCAACATCATCATTAAAAGATCCCCCGATATTAAATTAATTTGGATTCCCAGCCATTGCGGTATCCCTGGCAACGAGTTTGCCGACGCTTCAGCGAAATATGCCTTAATTTCCCCGGTTGTCACTACAGAAAACCTAAATATTAGCGATATTTCCAAATACATAGTTGAACATAACAAATATAAAAATACAACATACCTACGAACTTCTTCTTGGTACAAAAAAGTCAACACCAATCGCTCTGACATATCAGTATATACATACAGAAACTCGAATACGAATAGACTAGATCAAATTAAAATCACACGTATTCGACTAGGTCACACAAAAATTACACACGGCTCTATTTTAAAACTACCAACGGCCCTTCCGTGCAATTGCGATATAATATACCCTACTGATCCTACCCATCTACTAATTGATTGCCCAGTTTATCAAGCTGAAAGAATTCGATGTTTTATCAACAAGGACCCAATCGAACTACTTGGTGATCCAACAGACAGTAATATTTCTATTATAATCGATTATTTAAAATCAACAAAGCTTTATAATACCATTTAATTGTATTCCACAAAAAAATCATTTTCTTATCTAAGCTAACAACATCTATAAAAGTCAATTTATCTTTTAAATTTAAATCCATATATGTATATATTTAAGCTGAAGGCCTTTGTTGCTATTGCTGTTTGAAATAATTAGCGTATAATTTAAATTGTAAGCTAATTTCTTATAAATAAATAAATAAAATACATACATACATACATGCATACATACATACATACATACATACATGCGTACATACAGATGTTAGAATATAAGCATATACTATAAAATGTAAAAGTAAAATTATTTTTTAGAAAACGTAAAAAATGGACAGCCATATTTTTACTTTACCAAACATAGTATAAGGTAAAGTATAGTAATCATGAAAAAAATCGAAGTCGGGATTTCGACGGATTTAAACGTTTAGATATCTCCTGAATCCATTTTGGCTATTTTCACGATGATGTCTGTGGGTGGGTGTGTATGCCACTATTTTTGTAGAGTGTGTACAGGTCATTTCGTTTGACATATCAAAATGAAATTTAGTATGTGCCTTTAGTATTTGGTGGTGAAGAGCTGTATAGTTTTTGGGCACAATCGGGAAGGGGTAGTTTCCTTACCCCAAATTTTGTTAACGCTCTACAGGTCACACCGTATGACATATTAAAACGAAATTTAGTATGTACCTTTGGTTTATGGAAATAAAGAGCTGTATAAATTTTGGCCATAATCGGGAAGGGGAAAATAATTAATTTTTCGATTCGAATATACGTTGAATTTATATTCTTGATTTAATATATCCATAAAATTATCTGTTTGCATTTGGTATTGTAAAGTTGAGTGTAGGCCACTCCAGTTTTAATTTTATTTATTTTCAACTTTCAAATACACTCTATAAATTTTTTAAAATACTAGAAATTTCTTCTTTTTATTCTTCTATAGGCACCACAATAACCCCAATTCTAAATATACCTATTTTCATTTTTCCCGGGAATAAAATCCTCCTATTCTAAACAGTTGGGGAAAGGAATACCAAGAGAGAGAGAGAGAGAGAGAGATTTTAAATAAATATTTAAAATCAGCTGTTTTGCTTCAGTTGTTTTGTTTTGACAAATTTGCAACGTGCGCCAAGATAGCGTCGAAAGTTAGCGTAGAAATCGCAAAAACAGATTTGCGATTTTGGGATTTAGAAAATGGGACTAAAAAAATGGGAATTGTAAGTGGGAATTTAAAAAAAAATTGGGATTAAAAATTAAAGTGGGTGTGAAACGAAATGGGAAAGAAACACTGAAAAATGTAAAACTGAATACAAATTTTACTATTTATAGTTAATAAAAATTAATTAAAAGAATAAATACATGTTTGTGTATATTAGATAATTTTTTTCGTGGAAATATCGTCGTTTAGAAATCAATTTACAAAAATATGTCTTTTTTTCCTCAAAAATGGACAGACAAATATGGGATTCTTCATATTTGTAAAGAAAAAATTCCTGTTGTGTATATTATATAATTTTTTCCGTGGAATCAATTTTCAAAACATCTGGCTGTTTTCCTCTATTTTGGATTCTTTAAATGTATTTCGAAAACTACACCACTTTAAGCAAAAAGCTATACAGATTATGAAAACAGGTAGTATCTGGAATAAAAACAACCTTCGTGCAAAAAAAATATATGTAACCAGTTTTCCAGAAATCTGACTTCATCCAAATTGGTCAGAAAAGTCGGGGATTCTTTATATCTTGGAAACTAGTTCACGTCAAGCAATAAGCATTACAGACTATGGAAGTGCACCATCTAGGGATTAAAAAACACTCACCGTGCAAAAAATCGTGTGACCAGTTTTCCAGAAATCTGGCTTCATCCAAAATGGTCAGTAAATTTGTAATTATTTTATTACATGGAAACTAGGTCGCGTCAAGCAATAAGCAATACAGACTATGGAAGTGCACCATCTAGGGATTAAACAATACTCACCGTGCAATAAATCTTGTGACCAGTTTTCCAGAAATCTGGCTTCATCCAAAATGGTCAGAAAAATCTGGGATTCATTATATCTTGGAAACTAGTTCACGTCAAGCAATAAGCAATACAGACTATGGAAGTGCAGCATCTAGGGATTAAAAAACACTCACCGTGCAAAAAATCGTGTGACCAGTTTTCCAGAAATCTGGCTTCATCTAAAATGGTCAGGAGAATTTTAATTATTTTATTGCTTGGAAACTAGTTCGCGTCAAGCAATAAACGGTACAGATTATGGAAGTGGACCATCTGGAGATTAGAAAACACTCACCGTGCAAAAAATCGTGTGACCAGTTTTCCAGAAATCTGACTTCATCCAAAATGGTCAGAAAAATCTGGGATTCTTTATATCTTGGAAACTAGGTCACGTCAAGCAATAAGCGATACAGACTATGGAAGTCCACCATATAGGGATTTAAAAACACTCACCGTGCATAAAATCGTGTGACCAGTTTTCCAGAAATCTGGCTTCAACCAAAATGGTCAGAAAAATCTGGGATTCTTTATATCTTGGAAACTAGGTCACGTCAAGCAATAAGCGATACAGACTATGGAAGTGCACCACCTAGGGATTAAAAAACACTCACCGTGCAAAAATTCGTGTGACCAGTTTTCCAGAAATCTGGCTTCATCCAAAATGGTCAGAAAAATCTGGGATTCTTTATATCTTGGAAACTAGGTCACGTCAAGCAATAAGCCATACAGACTATGGAAGTAAACCATCTAGGGATTAAAAAACACTCACCGTGCAATAAATCGTGTGACCTGTTTTAAAGAAATCTGGCTTCATCCAAAATGGTCAGAAAAATCTCGGATTCTTTATATCTTGGAAACTAGGTCACGTCAAGCAATAAGCAATACAGACTATGGAAGTGCACCATCTAGGGATTAAACAATACTCACCGTGCAATAAATCTTGTGACCAGTTTTCCAGAAATCTGGCTTCATCCAAAATGGTCAGTAAATTTGTAATTATTTTATTACTTGGAAACTAGGTCACGTCAAGCAATAAGCAATACAGACTATGGAAGTGCACCCTCTAGGGATTAAACAATACTCACCGTGCAATAAATCTTGTGACCAGTTTTCCAGAAATCTGGCTTCATCCAAAATGGTCAGAAAAATCTGGGATTCATTATATCTTGGAAACTAGGTCACGTCAAGCAATAAGCGATACAGACTATGGAAGTGCACTATCTGGAGATTAAAAAACACTCACCGTGCAAAAAATCATGTGACCAGTTTTCCAGAAATCTGGCTTCATCCAAAATGGTCAGAAAAATCTGGGATTCTTTATATCTTGGAAACTAGGTCACGTCAAGCAATAAGCCATACAGACTATGGAAGTAAACCATCTAGGGATTAAAAAACACTCACCGTGCAAAAAATCGTGTGACCAGTTTTCCAGAAATCTGGCTTCATCCAAAATGGTCAGTAAATTTGTAATTATTTTATTACTTGGAAACTAGGTCACGTCAAGCAATAAGCAATATAGACTATGGAAGTGCACCATCTAGGGATTAAAAAACACTCACCGTGCAAAAAATCGTGTGACCAGTTTTCCAGAAATCTGGCTTCATCTAAAATGGTCAGGAGAATTTTAATTATTTTATTGCTTGGAAACTAGGTCGCGTCAAGCAATAACCGATATAGATTATGGAAGTGGACCATCTAGGGATCAGAAAACACTCACCGTGCAAAAAATCGTGTGACCAGTTTTCCAGAAATCTGGCTTCATCCAAAATGGTCAGAAAAATCTGGGATTCTTTATATCTTGGAAACTAGGTCACGTCAATCAATAAGCAATACAGACTATGGAAGTGCACCACCTAGGGATTAAAAAACACTCACCGTGCAAAAAATCGTGTGACCAGTTTTCCAGAAATCTGGCTTCATCTAAAATGGTCAGGAGAATTTTAATTATTTTATTGCTTGGAAACTAGTTCGCGTCAAGCAATAAACGGTACAGATTATGGAAGTGGACCATCTGGAGATTAGAAAACACTCACCGTGCAAAAAATCGTGTGACCAGTTTTCCAGAAATGTGACTTCATCCAAAATGGTCAGAAAAATCTGGGATTCTTTATATCTTGGAAACTAGGTCACGTCAAGCAATAAGCGATACAGACTATGGAAGTCCACCATATAGGGATTAAAAAACACTCACCGTGCATAAAATCGTATGACCAGTTTCCAGAAATCTGGCTTCAACCAAAATGGTCAGAAAAATCTGGGATTCTTTATATCTTGGAAACTAGGTCACGTCAAGCAATAAGCGATACAGACTATGGAAGTGCACCACCTAGGGATTAAAAAACACTCACCGTGCAAAAATTCGTGTGACCAGTTTTCCAGAAATCTGGCTTCATCCAAAATTGTCAGGAAAATGTTAATTATTTAATTGCTTGGAAACTAGTTCGCGTCAAGCAATAAACGGTACAGATTATGGAAGTGGACCATCTAAGGATTAGAAAACACTCACCGTGCAAGAAATCGTGTGACCAGTTTTCCAGAAATCTGGCTTCATCCAAAATGGTCAGGAAAATTTTAATTATTTTATTGCTTGGAAACTAGGTCGCGTCAAGCAATAACCGATATAGATTAAGGCAGTGGACCATCTAGGGTTCAGAAAACACTCACCGTGCAAAAAATCGTGTGACCAGTTTTCCAGAAATCTGACTTCATCCAAAATGGTCAGTAAATTTGTAATTATTTTATTACTTGGAAACTAGGTCGCGTCAAGCAATAAGCAATACAGACTATGGAAGTGCACCATCTAGAGATTAAATAATACTCACCGTGCAATAAATCTTGTGACCAGTTTTCCAGAAATCTGGCTTCATCCAAAATGATCAGAAAAATCTAGGATTCATTATATCTTGGAAACTAGTTCACGCCAAGCAATAAGCAATACAGACTATGGAAGTGCACCATCTAGGGATTAAACAATACTCACTGTGCAATAAATCTTGTGACCAGTTTTGCAGAAATCTGGCTTCATCCAAAATGGTCAGAAAAATCTGGGATTCATTATATCTTGGAAACTAGTTCACGTCAAGCAATAAGCAATACAGATTATGGAAGTGCACCATCTAGGGATTAAACAATACTCACCGTGCAATAAATCTTGTGACCAGTTTTCCAGAAATCTGGCTTCATCCAAAATGGTCAGAAAAATCTGGGATTCATTATATCTTGGAAACTAGGTCACGTCAAGCAATAAGCGATACAGACTATGGAAGTGCACCATCTGGAGATTAAAAAACATTCACCGTGCAAAAAATCGTGTGACCAGTTTTCCAGAAATCTGACTTCATCCAAAATGGTCAGAAAAATCTGGGATTCTTTATATCTTGGAAACTAGGTCACGTCAAGCAATAAGCCATACAGACTATGGAAGTAAACCATCTAGGGATTAAAAAACACTCACCGTGCAAAAAATCGTGTTACCAGTTTTCCAGAAATCTGGCTTCATCCAAAATGGTCAGTAAATTTGTAATTATTTTATTACTTGGAAACTAGGTCACGTCAAGTAATAAGCAATACAGACTATGGAAGTGCACCATCTAGGGATTAAAAAACACTCACCGTGCAAAAAATCGTGTGACCAGTTTTCCAGAAATCTGGCTTCATCCAAAATGGTCAGGAAATTTTTAATTATTTTATTGCTTGGAAACTAGTTCGCGTCAAGCAATAAACGGTACAGATTATGGAAGTGGACCATCTGGAGATTAGAAAACACTCACCGTGCAAAATATCGTGTGACCAGTTTTCCAGAAATCTGACTTCATCCGAAATGGTCAGAAAAATCTGGGATTCTTTATATTTTGGAAACTAGGTCACGTCAAGCAATAAGCGATACAGACTATGGAAGCCCACCATATAGGGATTAAAAAACACTCACCGTGCATAAAATCGTGTGACCAGTTTTCCAGAAATCTGGCTTCATCCAAAATGGTCAGGATAATTTTAATTATTTTATTGCTTGGAAACTAGGTCGCGTCAAGCAATAAACGATATAGATTATGGCAGTGGATCATCTAGGGTTCAGAAAACACTCACCGTGCAAAAAATCGTGTGACCAGTTTTCCAGAAATCTGGCTTCATCCAAAATGGTTAGGAAAATTTTAATTATTTTATTGCTTGGAAACTAGGTCGCGTCAAGCAATAACCGATATAGATTATGGAAGTGGACCATCTAGGGCTCAGAAAACACTCACCGTGCAAAAAATCGTGTGACCAGTTTTCCAGAAATCTGGCTTCATCCAAAATGGTCAGGAAAATTTTAATTATTTTATTGCTTGGAAACTAGGTCGCGTCAAGCAATAACCGATATAGATTATGGAAGTGGATCATCTAGGGATTAGAAAACACTCACCGTGCAAAAAATCGTGTGACCAGTTTTCCAGAAATCTGGCTTCATCCAAAATGGTCAGGATAATTTTAATTATTTTATTGCTTGGAAACTAGGTCGCGTCAAGCAATAACCGATATAGATTATGGAAGTGGACCATCTAGGGCTCAGAAAACACTCACCGTGCAAAAAATCGTGTGACCAGTTTTCCAGAAATCTGGCTTCATCCAAAATGGTCAGGAAAATTTTAATTATTTTATTGCTTGGAAACTAGGTCGCGTCAAGCAATAACCGATATAGATTATGGAAGTGGATCATCTAGGGATTAGAAAACACTCACCGTGCAAAAAATCGTGTGACCAGTTTTCCAGAAATCTGGCTTCATCCAAAATGGTCAGGGAAATTTTAATTATTTTTTTGCTTGGAAACTAGGTCGCGTTAAGCAATAACCGATATAGATTATGGAAGTGGACCATCTAGGGATCAGAAAACACTCACCGTGCAAAAAAACGTGTGACCAGTTTTCCAGAAATCTGGCTTCATCCAAAATGGTCAGGAAAATTTTAATTATTTTATTGCTTGGAAACTAGGTCGCGTTAAGCAATAACCGATATAGATTATGGAAGTGGACCATCTAGGAATCAGAAAACACTCACCGTGCAAAAAATCGTGTGACCAGTTTTCCAGAAATCTGGCTTCATCCAAAATGGTCAGGAAAATTTTAATTATTTTATTGCTTAGAAACTAGTTCGCGTCAAGCAATAAACGGTACAGATTATGGAAGTGGACCATCTGGAGATTAGAAAACACTCACCGTGCAAAAAATCGTGTGACCAGTTTTCCAGAAATCTGGCTTCATCCAAAATGGTCAGAAAAATCTGGGATTCTTTATATCTTGGAAACTAGGTCACGTCAAGCAATAAGCGATACAGACTATGGAAGTCCACCATATAGGGATTAAAAAACACTCACCGTGCATAAAATCGTGTGACCAGTTTCCAGAAATCTGGCTTCAACCAAAATGGTCAGAAAAATCTGGGATTCTTTATATCTTGGAAACTAGGTCACGTCAAGCAATAAGCGATACAGACTATGGAAGTGCACCACCTAGGGATTAAAAAACACTCACCGTGCAAAAATTCGTGTGACCAGTTTTCCAGAAATCTGGCTTCATCCAAAATTGTCAGGAAAATGTTAATTATTTAATTGCTTGGAAACTAGTTTGCGTCAAGCAATAAACGGTACATATTATGGAAGTGGACCATCTAAGGATTAGAAAACACTCACCGTGCAAAAAATCGTGTGACCAGTTTTCCAGAAATCTGGCTTCATCCAAAATGGTCAGGAAAATTTTAATTATTTTATTGCTTGGAAACTAGGTCGCGTCAAGCAATAACCGATATAGATTAAGGCAGTGGACCATCTAGGGTTCAGAAAACACTCACCGTGCAAAAAATCGTGTGACCAGTTTTCCAGAAATCTGACTTCATCCAAAATGGTCAGTAAATTTGTAATTATTTTATTACTTGGAAACTAGGTCGCGTCAAGCAATAAGCAATACAGACTATGGAAGTGCACCATCTAGGGATTAAATAATACTCACCGTGCAATAAATCTTGTGACCAGTTTTCCAGAAATCTGGCTTCATCCAAAATGATCAGAAAAATCTGGGATTCATTATATCTTGGAAACTAGTTCACGCCAAGCAATAAGCAATACAGACTATGGAAGTGCACCATCTAGGGATTAAACAATACTCACTGTGCAATAAATCTTGTGACCAGTTTTGCAGAAATCTGGCTTCATCCAAAATGGTCAGAAAAATCTGGGATTCATTATATCTTGGAAACTAGTTCACGTCAAGCAATAAGCAATACAGATTATGGAAGTGCACCATCTAGGGATTAAACAATACTCACCGTGCAATAAATCTTGTGACCAGTTTTCCAGAAATCTGGCTTCATCCAAAATGGTCAGAAAAATCTGGGATTCATTATATCTTGGAAACTAGGACACGTCAAGCAATAAGCGATACAGACTATGGAAGTGCACCATCTGGAGATTAAAAAACATTCACCGTGCAAAAAATCGTGTGACCAGTTTTCCAGAAATCTGACTTCATCCAAAATGGTCAGAAAAATCTGGGATTCTTTATATCTTGGAAACTAGGTCACGTCAAGCAATAAGCCATACAGACTATGGAAGTAAACCATCTAGGGATTAAAAAACACTCACCGTGCAAAAAATCGTGTTACCAGTTTTCCAGAAATCTGGCTTCATCCAAAATGGTCAGTAAATTTGTAATTATTTTATTACTTGGAAACTAGGTCACGTCAAGTAATAAGCAATACAGACTATGGAAGTGCACCATCTAGGGATTAAAAAACACTCACCGTGCAAAAAATCGTGTGACCAGTTTTCCAGAAATCTGGCTTCATCCAAAATGGTCAGACAAATCTGGGATTCTTTATATCTTGGAAACTAGGTCACGTCAAGCAATAAGCGATACAGACTATGGAAGTGCACCACCTAGGGATTAAAAAACACTCACCGTGCAAAAAATCGTGTGACCAGTTTTCCAGAAATCTGGCTTCATCCAAAATGGTCAGGAAATTTTTAATTATTTTATTGCTTGGAAACTAGTTCGCGTCAAGCAATAAACGGTACAGATTATGGAAGTGGACCATCTGGAGATTAGAAAACACTCACCGTGCAAAATATCGTATGACCAGTTTTCCAGAAATCTGACTTCATCCGAAATGGTCAGAAAAATCTGGGATTCTTTATATTTTGGAAACTAGGTCACGTCAAGCAATAAGCGATACAGACTATGGAAGCCCACCATATAGGGATTAAAAAACACTCACCGTGCATAAAATCGTGTGACCAGTTTTCCAGAAATCTGGCTTCATCCAAAATGGTCAGGATAATTTTAATTATTTTATTGCTTGGAAACTAGGTCGCGTCAAGCAATAAACGATATAGATTATGGCAGTGGATCATCTAGGGTTCAGAAAACACTCACCGTGCAAAAAATCGTGTGACCAGTTTTCCAGAAATCTGGCTTCATCCAAAATGGTTAGGAAAATTTTAATTATTTTATTGCTTGGAAACTAGGTCGCGTCAAGCAATAACCGATATAGATTATGGAAGTGGACCATCTAGGGCTCAGAAAACACTCACCGTGCAAAAAATCGTGTGACCAGTTTTCCAGAAATCTGGCTTCATCCAAAATGGTCAGGAAAATTTTAATTATTTTATTGCTTGGAAACTAGGTCGCGTCAAGCAATAACCGATATAGATTATGGAAGTGGATCATCTAGGGATTAGAAAACACTCACCGTGCAAAAAATCGTGTGACCAGTTTTCCAGAAATCTGGCTTCATCCAAAATGGTCAGGGAAATTTTAATTATTTTTTTGCTTGGAAACTAGGTCGCGTTAAGCAATAACCGATATAGATTATGGAAGTGGACCATCTAGGGATCAGAAAACACTCACCGTGCAAAAAAACGTGTGACCAGTTTTCCAGAAATCTGGCTTCATCCAAAATGGTCAGGAAAATTTTAATTATTTTATTGCTTGGAAACTAGGTCGCGTTAAGCAATAACCGATATAGATTATGGAAGTGGACCATCTAGGAATCAGAAAACACTCACCGTGCAAAAAATCGTGTGACCAGTTTTCCAGAAATCTGGCTTCATCCAAAATGGTCAGGAAAATTTTAATTATTTTATTGCTTAGAAACTAGTTCGCGTCAAGCAATAAACGGTACAGATTATGGAAGTGGACCATCTGGAGATTAGAAAACACTCACCGTGCAAAAGAACGTGTGACCAGTTTTCCAGAAATCTGGCTTCATCCAAAATGGTCAGAAAAATCTGGGATTCTTTATATCTTGGAAACTAGGTCACGTCAAGCAATTAGCAATACAGACTATGGAAGTGCACCATCTAGGGATTAAAAAACACTCACCGTGCAAAAAATCGTGTGACCAGTTTTCCAGAAATCTGGCTTCATCCAAAATGGTCAGAAAAATCTGGGATTCATTATATCTTGGAAACTAGTTCACGTCAAGCAATAAGCAATACAGACTATGGAAGTGCACCCTCTAGGGATTAAACAATACTCACCGTGCAATAAATCTTGTGACCAGTTTTCCAGAAATCTGGCTTCATCCAAAATGGTCAGAAAAATCTGGGATTCATTATATCTTGGAAACTAGGTCACGTCAAGCAATAAGCGATACAGACTATGGAAGTGCACTATCTGGAGATTAAAAAACACTCACCGTGCAAAAAATCATGTGACCAGTTTTCCAGAAATCTGGCTTCATCCAAAATGGTCAGAAAAATCTGGGATTCTTTATATCTTGGAAACTAGGTCACGTCAAGCAATAAGCCATACAGACTATGGAAGTAAACCATCTAGGGATTAAAAAACACTCACCGTGCAAAAAATCGTGTGACCAGTTTTCCAGAAATCTGGCTTCATCCAAAATGGTCAGTAAATTTGTAATTATTTTATTACTTGGAAACTAGGTCACGTCAAGCAATAAGCAATACAGACTATGGAAGTGCACCATCTAGGGATTAAAAAACACTCACCGTGCAAAAAATCGTGTGACCAGTTTTCCAGAAATCTGGCTTCATCTAAAATGGTCAGGAGAATTTTAATTATTTTATTGCTTGGAAACTAGGTCGCGTCAAGCAATAACCGATATAGATTATGGAAGTGGACCATCTAGGGATCGGAAAACACTCACCGTGCAAAAAATCGTGTGACCAGTTTTCCAGAAATCTGGCTTCATCCAAAATGGTCAGAAAAATCTGGGATTCTTTATATCTTGGAAACTAGGTCACGTCAATCAATAAGCAATACAGACTATGGAAGTGCACCACCTAGGGATTAAAAAACACTCACCGTGCAAAAAATCGTGTGACCAGTTTTCCAGAAATCTGGCTTCATCTAAAATGGTCAGGAGAATTTTAATTATTTTATTGCTTGGAAACTAGTTCGCGTCAAGCAATAAACGGTACAGATTATGGAAGTGGACCATCTGGAGATTAGAAAACACTCACCGTGCAAAAAATCGTGTGACCAGTTTTCCAGAAATGTGACTTCATCCAAAATGGTCAGAAAAATCTGGGATTCTTTATATCTTGGAAACTAGGTCACGTCAAGCAATAAGCGATACAGACTATGGAAGTTCACCATATAGGGATTAAAAAACACTCACCGTGCATAAAATCGTGTGACCAGTTTCCAGAAATCTGGCTTCAACCAAAATGGTCAGAAAAATCTGGGATTCTTTATATCTTGGAAACTAGGTCACGTCAAGCAATAAGCGATACAGACTATGGAAGTGCACCACCTAGGGATTAAAAAACACTCACCGTGCAAAAATTCGTGTGACCAGTTTTCCAGAAATCTGGCTTCATCCAAAATTGTCAGGAAAATGTTAATTATTTAATTGCTTGGAAACTAGTTCGCGTCAAGCAATAAACGGTACATATTATGGAAGTGGACCATCTAAGGATTAGAAAACACTCACCGTGCAAGAAATCGTGTGACCAGTTTTCCAGAAATCTGGCTTCATCCAAAATGGTCAGGAAAATTTTAATTATTTTATTGCTTGGAAACTAGGTCGCGTCAAGCAATAACCGATATAGATTAAGGCAGTGGACCATCTAGGGTTCAGAAAACACTCACCGTGCAAAAAATCGTGTGACCAGTTTTCCAGAAATCTGACTTCATCCAAAATGGTCAGTAAATTTGTAATTATTTTATTACTTGGAAACTAGGTCGCGTCAAGCAATAAGCAATACAGACTATGGAAGTGCACCATCTAGGGATTAAATAATACTCACCGTGCAATAAATCTTGTGACCAGTTTTCCAGAAATCTGGCTTCATCCAAAATGATCAGAAAAATCTGGGATTCATTATATCTTGGAAACTAGTTCACGCCAAGCAATAAGCAATACAGACTATGGAAGTGCACCATCTAGGGATTAAACAATACTCACTGTGCAATAAATCTTGTGACCAGTTTTGCAGAAATCTGGCTTCATCCAAAATGGTCAGAAAAATCTGGGATTCATTATATCTTGGAAACTAGTTCACGTCAAGCAATAAGCAATACAGATTATGGAAGTGCACCATCTAGGGATTAAACAATACTCACCGTGCAATAAATCTTGTGACCAGTTTTCCAGAAATCTGGCTTCATCCAAAATGGTCAGAAAAATCTGGGATTCATTATATCTTGGAAACTAGGACACGTCAAGCAATAAGCGATACAGACTATGGAAGTGCACCATCTGGAGATTAAAAAACATTCACCGTGCAAAAAATCGTGTGACCAGTTTTCCAGAAATCTGACTTCATCCAAAATGGTCAGAAAAATCTGGGATTCTTTATATCTTGGAAACTAGGTCACGTCAAGCAATAAGCCATACAGACTATGGAAGTAAACCATCTAGGGATTAAAAAACACTCACTGTGCAAAAAATCGTGTTACCAGTTTTCCAGAAATCTGGCTTCATCCAAAATGGTCAGTAAATTTGTAATTATTTTATTACTTGGAAACTAGGTCACGTCAAGTAATAAGCAATACAGACTATGGAAGTGCACCATCTAGGGATTAAAAAACACTCACCGTGCAAAAAATCGTGTGACCAGTTTTCCAGAAATCTGGCTTCATCCAAAATGGTCAGACAAATCTGGGATTCTTTATATCTTGGAAACTAGGTCACGTCAAGCAATAAGCGATACAGACTATGGAAGTGCACCACCTAGGGATTAAAAAACACTCACCGTGCAAAAAATCGTGTGACCAGTTTTCCAGAAATCTGGCTTCATCCAAAATGGTCAGGAAATTTTTAATTATTTTATTGCTTGGAAACTAGTTCGCGTCAAGCAATAAACGGTACAGATTATGGAAGTGGACCATCTGGAGATTAGAAAACACTCACCGTGCAAAATATCGTATGACCAGTTTTCCAGAAATCTGACTTCATCCGAAATGGTCAGAAAAATCTGGGATTCTTTATATTTTGGAAACTAGGTCACGTCAAGCAATAAGCGATACAGACTATGGAAGCCCACCATATAGGGATTAAAAAACACTCACCGTGCATAAAATCGTGTGACCAGTTTTCCAGAAATCTGGCTTCATCCAAAATGGTCAGGATAATTTTAATTATTTTATTGCTTGGAAACTAGGTCGCGTCAAGCAATAAACGATATAGATTATGGCAGTGGATCATCTAGGGTTCAGAAAACACTCACCGTGCAAAAAATCGTGTGACCAGTTTTCCAGAAATCTGGCTTCATCCAAAATGGTTAGGAAAATTTTAATTATTTTATTGCTTGGAAACTAGGTCGCGTCAAGCAATAACCGATATAGATTATGGAAGTGGACCATCTAGGGCTCAGAAAACACTCACCGTGCAAAAAATCGTGTGACCAGTTTTCCAGAAATCTGGCTTCATCCAAAATGGTCAGGAAAATTTTAATTATTTTATTGCTTGGAAACTAGGTCGCGTCAAGCAATAACCGATATAGATTATGGAAGTGGATCATCTAGGGATTAGAAAACACTCACCGTGCAAAAAATCGTGTGACCAGTTTTCCAGAAATCTGGCTTCATCCAAAATGGTCAGGATAATTTTAATTATTTTATTGCTTGGAAACTAGGTCGCGTCAAGCAATAACCGATATAGATTATGGCAGTGGACCATCTAGGGTTCAGAAAACACTCACCGTGCAAAAAATCGTGTGACCAGTTTTCCAGAAATCTGGCTTCATCCAATATGGTTAGGAAAATTTTAATTATTTTATTGCTTGGAAACTAGGTCGCGTCAAGCAATAACCGATATAGATTATGGAAGTGGACCATCTAGGGCTCAGAAAACACTCACCGTGCAAAAAATCGTGTGACCAGTTTTCCAGAAATCTGGCTTCATCCAAAATGGTCAGGAAAATTTTAATTATTTTATTGCTTGGAAACTAGTTCGCGTCAAGCAATAACCGATATAGATTATGGAAGTGGATCATCTAGGGATTAGAAAACACTCACCGTGCAAAAAATCGTGTGACCAGTTTTCCAGAAATCTGGCTTCATCCAAAATGGTCAGGGAAATTTTAATTATTTTTTTGCTTGGAAACTAGGTCGCGTTAAGCAATAACCGATATAGATTATGGAAGTGGACCATCTAGGGATCAGAAAACACTCACCGTGCAAAAAAACGTGTGACCAGTTTTCCAGAAATCTGGCTTCATCCAAAATGGTCAGGAAAATTTTAATTATTTTATTGCTTGGAAACTAGGTCGCGTTAAGCAATAACCGATATAGATTATGGAAGTGGACCATCTAGGAATCAGAAAACACTCACCGTGCAAAAAATCGTGTGACCAGTTTTCCAGAAATCTGGCTTCATCCAAAATGGTCAGAAAAATCTGGGATTCTTTATATCTTGGAAACTAGGTCACGTCAATCAATAAGCAATACAGACTATGGAAGTGCACCACCTAGGGATTAAAAAACACTCACCGTGCAAAAAATCGTGTGACCAGTTTTCCAGAAATCTGGCTTCATCTAAAATGGTCAGGAGAATTTTAATTATTTTATTGCTTGGAAACTAGTTCGCGTCAAGCAATAAACGGTACAGATTATGGAAGTGGACCATCTGGAGATTAGAAAACACTCACCGTGCAAAAAATCGTGTGACCAGTTTTCCAGAAATGTGACTTCATCCAAAATGGTCAGAAAAATCTGGGATTCTTTATATCTTGGAAACTAGGTCACGTCAAGCAATAAGCGATACAGACTATGGAAGTCCACCATATAGGGATTAAAAAACACTCACCGTGCATAAAATCGTGTGACCAGTTTCCAGAAATCTGGCTTCAACCAAAATGGTCAGAAAAATCTGGGATTCTTTATATCTTGGAAACTAGGTCACGTCAAGCAATTAGCAATACAGACTATGGAAGTGCACCATATAGGGATTAAAAAACACTCACCGTGCAAAAAATCGTGTAACCAGTTTTCCAGAAATCTGGTTTCATTCAAAATGGTCAGGGAAATTTTAATTATTTTATTGCTTGGAAACTAGGTCGCGTCAAGCAATAACCGATATAGATTATGGAAGTGGACCATCTAGGGATTAGAAAACACTCACCGTGCAAAAAATCGTGTGACCAGTTTTTCAGAAATCTGGCTTCATCCAAAATGGTCAGGAAAATTTTAATTATTTTATTGCTTAGAAACTAGTTCGCGTCAAGCAATAAACGGTACAGATAATGGAAGTGGACCATCTGGAGATTAGAAAACACTCACCGTGCAAAAAATCGTGTGACCAGTTTTCCAGAAATCCAGCTTCATCCAAAATGGTCAGGAAAATTTTAATTATTTTATTGCTTGGAAACTAGGTCGCGTCAAGCAATAACCGATATAGATTATGGAAGTGGACCATCTAGGGATCAGAAAACACTCACCGTGCAAAAAATCGTGTGACCAGTTTTCCAGAAATCTGGCTTCATCCAAAATGGTCAGTAAATATGTAATTATTTTATTACTTGGAAACTAGGTCGCGTCAAGCAATAAACGGTACAGATTATTGAAGTGGACCATCTGGAGATTAGAAAACACTCACCGTGCAAAAATCGTGTGACCAGTTTTCCAGAAAACTGGCTTCATCCAAAATGGTCAGAAAAATCTGGGATTCTTTATATATTGGAAACTAAGTCACGTCAAGCAATAAGCAATACAGACTATGGAATTGCACCATCTAGGGATTAAAAAACACTCACCGTGCAAAAAATCGTGTGACCAGTTTTCCAGAAATGTGGCTTCATTAAAAATGGTCAGGAAAATTTTAATTATTTTATTGCGTGGAAACTAGGTCGCGTCAAGCAATAAACGGTACAGATTATGGAAGTGGACCATCTGGAGATCAAAAAATACTCACCGTGCAAAAAATCGTGTGACCAGTTTTCCAGAAATGTGGCTTCATCCAAAATGGTAAGGAAAATTTTAATTATTTTATTGCTTGGAAACTAGTTCGCGTCATGCAATAAACGGCACAGATTATGGAAGTGGACCATCTGGAGATTAGAAAACACTCACCGTGCAAAAAATCGTGTGATCAGTTTTCCAGAAATCTGGCTTCATCCAAAATTGTCAGGAAAATTTTAATTATTTAATTGCTTGGAAACTAGTTCGCGTCAAGCAGTAAACGGTACAGATTATGGAAATGGACCATCTGGAGATTAGAAAACACTCAACGTGCAAAAAATCGTGTGACCAGTTTTCCAGAAATCTGGCTTCATCCAAAATGGTCAGGAAAATTTAAATTATTTTATTGCTTGGAAACTAGGTCGCGTCAAGCAATAACCGATATAGATTATGGCAGTGGACCATCTAGGGTTTAGAAAACACTCACCGTGCAAAAAATCGTGTGACCAGTTTTCCAGAAATCTGGCTTCATCCAAAATGGTCAGGAAAATTTTAATTATTTTATTGCTTGGAAACTAGGTCGCGTCAAGCAATAACCGATATAGATTATGGAAGTGCACCATCTAGGGCTCAGAAAACACTCACCGTGCAAAAAATCGTGTGACCAGTTTTCCAGAAATCTGGTTTCATCCAAAATGGTCAGGGAAATTTTAATTATTTTATTGCTTGGAAACTAGGTCGCGTCAAGCAATAACCGATATAGATTATGGAAGTGGACCATCTAGGGATTAGAAAACACTCACCGTGCAAAAAATCGTGTGACCAGTTTTTCAGAAATCTGGCTTCATCCAAAATGGTCAGGAAAATTTTAATTATTTTATTGCTTAGAAACTAGTTCGCGTCAAGCAATAAACGGTACAGATTATGGAAGTGGACCATCTGGAGATTAGAAAACACTCACCGTGCAAAAAATCGTGTGACCAGTTTTCCAGAAATCTAGCTTCATCCAAAATGGTCAGGAAAATTTTAATTATTTTATTGCTTGGAAACTAGGTCGCGCCAAGCAATAACCGATATAGATTATGGAAGTGGACCATCTAGGGATCAGAAAACACTCACCGTGCAAAAAATCGTGTGACCAGTTTTCCAGAAATCTGGCTTCATCCAAAATGGTCAGGAAAATTTTAATTATCTTATTGCTTAGAAACTAGTTCGCGTCATGCAATAAACGATATAGATTATGGAAGTGGACGATCTGGAGATGAGACAACACTCACCGTGCAAAAAATCGTGTGACCAGTTTTCCAGAAATCTGGCTTCATCCAAAATGGTCAGAAAAATCTGGGATTCTTTATATCTTGGAAACTAGGTCGCGTCAAGCAATTAGCAATACAGACTATGGAAGTGCACCACCTAGGGATTAAAAAACACTCACCGTGCAAAAAATCATGTGACCAGTTTTCCAGAAATCTGGCTTCATCCAAAATGGTCAGTAAATTTGTAATTATTTTATTACTTGGAAACTAGGTCGCGTCAAGCAATAAACGGTACAGATTATGGAAGTGGACCATCTGGAGATTAGAAAACACTCACCGTGCAAAAAATCGTGTGACCAGTTTTCCAGAAATCTGACTTCATCCAAAATTGTCAGAAAAATCTGGGATTCTTTATATCTTGGAAACTTGGTCACGTCAAGCAATAAGCAATACAGACTACGGAAGTGCACCATCTAGGGATTAAAAAACACTCACCGTGCAAAAAATCGTGTGACCAGATTTCCAGAAATCTGGCTTCATCCAAAATGGTCAGTAAATTTGTAATTATTTTATTACTTGGAAACTAGGTCGCGTCAAGCAATAACCAATACAGATTATGGAAGTCCACCATCTAGGGATTAAAAAACACTCACCGTGCAAAAAATCGTGTGACCAGTTTTCCAGAAATCTGGCTTCATCCAAAATGGTCAGAAAAATCTGGGATTCTTTATATCTTGGAAACTACGTCACGTCAAGCAATAAGCGATACAGACTATGGAAGTCCACCATCTAGGGATTAAAAAACACTCACCGTGCAAAAAATCGTGTGACCAGTTTAACAGAAATGTGGCTTCATTAAGAATGGTCAGGAAAATTTTAATTATTTTATTGCGTGGAAACTAGGTCGCGTCAAGCAAAAAACGGTACAGATTATGGAAGTGGACCATCTGGAGATCAAAAAATACTCACCGTGCAAAAAATCGTGTGACTAGTTTTCCAGAAATGTGGCTTCATCCAAAATGGTCAGGAAAATTTTAATTATTTTATTGCTTGGAAACTAGGTCGCGTCAAGCAATAACCGATATAGATTATGGAAGTGGATCATCTAGGGATTAGAAAACACTCACCGTGCAAAAAATCGTGTGACCAGTTTTCCAGAAATCTGGCTTCATCCAAAATGGTCAGAATAATTTTAATTATTTTATTGCTTGGAAACTAGGTCGCGTCAAGCAATAACCGATATAGATTATGGCAGTGGACCATCTAGGGTTCAGAAAACACTCACCGTGCAAAAAATCGTGTGACCAGTTTTCCAGAAATCTGGCTTCATCCAAAATGGTTAGGAAAATTTTAATTATTTTATTGCTTGGAAACTAGGTCGCGTCAAGCAATAACCGATATAGATTATGGAAGTGGACCATCTAGGGCTCAGAAAACACTCACCGTGCAAAAAATCGTGTGACCAGTTTTCCAGAAATCTGGCTTCATCCAAAATGGTCAGGAAAATTTTAATTATTTTATTGCTTGGAAACTAGGTCGCGTCAAGCAATAACCGATATAGATTATGGAAGTGGATCATCTAGGGATTAGAAAACACTCACCGTGCAAAAAATCGTGTGACCAGTTTTCCAGAAATCTGGCTTCATCCAAAATGGTCAGGGAAATTTTAATTATTTTTTTGCTTGGAAACTAGGTCGCGTTAAGCAATAACCGATATAGATTATGGAAGTGGACCATCTAGGGATCAGAAAACACTCACCGTGCAAAAAATCGTGTGACCAGTTTTCCAGAAATCTGGCTTCATCCAAAATGGTCAGGAAAATTTTAATTATTTTATTGCTTGGAAACTAGGTCGCGTTAAGCAATAACCGATATAGATTATGGAAGTGGACCATCTAGGAATCAGAAAACACTCACCGTGCAAAAAATCGTGTGACCAGTTTTCCAGAAATCTGGCTTCATCCAAAATGGTCAGGAAAATTTTAATTATTTTATTGCTTAGAAACTAGTTCGCGTCAAGCAATAAACGGTACAGATTATGGAAGTGGACCATCTGGAGATTAGAAAACACTCACCGTGCAAAAAAACGTGTGACCAGTTTTCCAGAAATCTGGCTTCATCCAAAATGGTCAGAAAAATCTGGGATTCTTTATATCTTGGAAACTAGGTCACGTCAAGCAATTAGCAATACAGACTATGGAAGTGCACCATCTAGGGATTAAAAAACACTCACCGTGCAAAAAATCGTGTGACCAGTTTTCCAGAAATCTGGTTTCATTCAAAATGGTCAGGGAAATTTTAATTATTTTATTGCTTGGAAACTAGGTCGCGTCAAGCAATAACCGATATAGATTATGGAAGTGGACCATCTAGGGATTAGAAAACACTCACCGTGCAAAAAATCGTGTGACCAGTTTTTCAGAAATCTGGCTTCATCCAAAATGGTCAGGAAAATTTTAATTATTTTATTGCTTAGAAACTAGTTCGCGTCAAGCAATAAACGGTACAGATTATGGAAGTGGACCATCTGGAGATTAGAAAACACTCACCGTGCAAAAAATCGTGTGACCAGTTTTCCAGAAATCTAGCTTCATCCAAAATGGTCAGGAAAATTTTAATTATTTTATTGCTTGGAAACTAGGTCGCGTCAAGCAATAACCGATATAGATTATGGAAGTGGACCATCTAGGGATCAGAAAACACTCACCGTGCAAAAAATCGTGTGACCAGTTTTCCAGAAATCTGGCTTCATCCAAAATGGTCAGTAAATATGTAATTATTTTATTACTTGGAAACTAGGTCGCGTCAAGCAATAAACGGTACAGATTATTGAAGTGGACCATCTGGAGATTAGAAAACACTCACCGTGCAAAAATCGTGTGACCAGTTTTCCAGAAAACTGGCTTCATCCAAAATGGTCAGAAAAATCTGGGATTCTTTATATATTGGAAACTAAGTCACGTCAAGCAATAAGCAATACAGACTATGGAATTGCACCATCTAGGGATTAAAAAACACTCACCGTGCAAAAAATCGTGTGACCAGTTTTCCAGAAATGTGGCTTCATTAAAAATGGTCAGGAAAATTTTAATTATTTTATTGCGTGGAAACTAGGTCGCGTCAAGCAATAAACGGTACAGATTATGGAAGTGGACCATCTGGAGATCAAAAAATACTCACCGTGCAAAAAATCGTGTGACCAGTTTTCCAGAAATGTGGCTTCATCCAAAATGGTAAGGAAAATTTTAATTATTTTATTGCTTGGAAACTAGTTCGCGTCATGCAATAAACGGCACAGATTATGGAAGTGGACCATCTGGAGATTAGAAAACACTCACCGTGCAAAAAATCGTGTGATCAGTTTTCCAGAAATCTGACTTCATCCAAAATTGTCAGAAAAATCTGGGATTCTTTATATCTTGGAAACTAGGTCACGTCAAGCAATAAGCAATACAGACTACGGAAGTGCACCATCTAGGGATTAAAAAACACTCACCGTGCAAAAAATCGTGTGACCAGATTTCCAGAAATCTGGCTTCATCCAAAATGGTCAGTAAATTTGTAATTATTTTATTACTTGGAAACTAGGTCGCGTCAAGCAATAACCAATACAGATTATGGAAGTCCACCATCTAGGGATTAAAAAACACTCACCGTGCAAAAAATCGTGTGACCAGTTTTCCAGAAATCTGGCTTCATCCAAAATGGTCAGAAAAATCTGGGATTCTTTATATCTTGGAAACTACGTCACGTCAAGCAATAAGCGATACAGACTATGGAAGTCCACCATCTAGGGATTAAAAAACACTCACCGTGCAAAAAATCGTGTGACCAGTTTAACAGAAATGTGGCTTCATTAAGAATGGTCAGGAAAATTTTAATTATTTTATTGCGTGGAAACTAGGTCGCGTCAAGCAAAAAACGGTACAGATTATGGAAGTGGACCATCTGGAGATCAAAAAATACTCACCGTGCAAAAAATCGTGTGACTAGTTTTCCAGAAATGTGGCTTCATCCAAAATGGTCAGGAAAATTTTAATTATTTTATTGCTTGGAAACTAGGTCGCGTCAAGCAATAACCGATATAGATTATGGAAGTGGATCATCTAGGGATTAGAAAACACTCACCGTGCAAAAAATCGTGTGACCAGTTTTCCAGAAATCTGGCTTCATCCAAAATGGTCAGGATAATTTTAATTATTTTATTGCTTGGAAACTAGGTCGCGTCAAGCAATAACCGATATAGATTATGGCAGTGGACCATCTAGGGTTCAGAAAACACTCACCGTGCAAAAAATCGTGTGACCAGTTTTCCAGAAATCTGGCTTCATCCAAAATGGTTAGGAAAATTTTAATTATTTTATTGCTTGGAAACTAGGTCGCGTCAAGCAATAACCGATATAGATTATGGAAGTGGACCATCTAGGGCTCAGAAAACACTCACCGTGCAAAAAATCGTGTGACCAGTTTTCCAGAAATCTGGCTTCATCCAAAATGGTCAGGAAAATTTTAATTATTTTATTGCTTGGAAACTAGGTCGCGTCAAGCAATAACCGATATAGATTATGGAAGTGGATCATCTAGGGATTAGAAAACACTCACCGTGCAAAAAATCGTGTGACCAGTTTTCCAGAAATCTGGCTTCATCCAAAATGGTCAGGGAAATTTTAATTATTTTTTTGCTTGGAAACTAGGTCGCGTTAAGCAATAACCGATATAGATTATGGAAGTGGACCATCTAGGGATCAGAAAACACTCACCGTGCAAAAAATCGTGTGACCAGTTTTCCAGAAATCTGGCTTCATCCAAAATGGTCAGGAAAATTTTAATTATTTTATTGCTTGGAAACTAGGTCGCGTTAAGCAATAACCGATATAGATTATGGAAGTGGACCATCTAGGAATCAGAAAACACTCACCGTGCAAAAAATCGTGTGACCAGTTTTCCAGAAATCTGGCTTCATCCAAAATGGTCAGGAAAATTTTAATTATTTTATTGCTTAGAAACTAGTTCGCGTCAAGCAATAAACGGTACAGATTATGGAAGTGGACCATCTGGAGATTAGAAAACACTCACCGTGCAAAAAAACGTGTGACCAGTTTTCCAGAAATCTGGCTTCATCCAAAATGGTCAGAAAAATCTGGGATTCTTTATATCTTGGAAACTAGGTCACGTCAAGCAATTAGCAATACAGACTATGGAAGTGCACCATCTAGGGATTAAAAAACACTCACCGTGCAAAAAATCGTGTGACCAGTTTTCCAGAAATCTGGTTTCATTCAAAATGGTCAGGGAAATTTTAATTATTTTATTGCTTGGAAACTAGGTCGCGTCAAGCAATAACCGATATAGATTATGGAAGTGGACCATCTAGGGATTAGAAAACACTCACCGTGCAAAAAATCGTGTGACCAGTTTTTCAGAAATCTGGCTTCATCCAAAATGGTCAGGAAAATTTTAATTATTTTATTGCTTAGAAACTAGTTCGCGTCAAGCAATAAACGGTACAGATTATGGAAGTGGACCATCTGGAGATTAGAAAACACTCACCGTGCAAAAAATCGTGTGACCAGTTTTCCAGAAATCTAGCTTCATCCAAAATGGTCAGGAAAATTTTAATTATTTTATTGCTTGGAAACTAGGTCGCGTCAAGCAATAACCGATATAGATTATGGAAGTGGACCATCTAGGGATCAGAAAACACTCACCGTGCAAAAAATCGTGTGACCAGTTTTCCAGAAATCTGGCTTCATCCAAAATGGTCAGTAAATATGTAATTATTTTATTACTTGGAAACTAGGTCGCGTCAAGCAATAAACGGTACAGATTATTGAAGTGGACCATCTGGAGATTAGAAAACACTCACCGTGCAAAAATCGTGTGACCAGTTTTCCAGAAAACTGGCTTCATCCAAAATGGTCAGAAAAATCTGGGATTCTTTATATATTGGAAACTAAGTCACGTCAAGCAATAAGCAATACAGACTATGGAATTGCACCATCTAGGGATTAAAAAACACTCACCGTGCAAAAAATCGTGTGACCAGTTTTCCAGAAATGTGGCTTCATTAAAAATGGTCAGGAAAATTTTAATTATTTTATTGCGTGGAAACTAGGTCGCGTCAAGCAATAAACGGTACAGATTATGGAAGTGGACCATCTGGAGATCAAAAAATACTCACCGTGCAAAAAATCGTGTGACCAGTTTTCCAGAAATGTGGCTTCATCCAAAATGGTAAGGAAAATTTTAATTATTTTATTGCTTGGAAACTAGTTCGCGTCATGCAATAAACGGCACAGATTATGGAAGTGGACCATCTGGAGATTAGAAAACACTCACCGTGCAAAAAATCGTGTGATCAGTTTTCCAGAAATCTGGCTTCATCCAAAATTGTCAGGAAAATTTTAATTATTTAATTGCTTGGAAACTAGTTCGCGTCAAGCAGTAAACGGTACAGATTATTGAAATGGACCATCTGGAGATTAGAAAACACTCAACGTGCAAAAAATCGTGTGACCAGTTTTCCAGAAATCTGGCTTCATCCAAAATGGTCAGGAAAATTTAAATTATTTTATTGCTTGGAAACTAGGTCGCGTCAAGCAATAACCGATATAGATTATGGCAG
This sequence comes from Phasia obesa, assembly GCA_949628195.1. NCBI lineage: Eukaryota > Metazoa > Arthropoda > Insecta > Diptera > Tachinidae > Phasia > Phasia obesa. The sequence continues at coordinate 44,306,446 of OX451219.1, forward strand.
TGGACCATCTAGGGTTCAGAAAACACTCACCGTGCAAAAAATCGTGTGACCAGTTTTCCAGAAATCTGGCTTCATCCAAAATGGTCAGGAAAATTTTAATTATTTTATTGCTTGGAAACTAGGTCGCGTCAAGCAATAACCGATATAGATTATGGAAGTGCACCATCTAGGGCTCAGAAAACACTCACCGTGCAAAAAATCGTGTGACCAGTTTTCCAGAAATCTGGTTTCATCCAAAATGGTCAGGGAAATTTTAATTATTTTATTGCTTGGAAACTAGGTCGCGTCAAGCAATAACCGATATAGATTATGGAAGTGGACCATCTAGGGATTAGAAAACACTCACCGTGCAAAAAATCGTGTGACCAGTTTTTCAGAAATCTGTCTTCATCCAAAATGGTCAGGAAAATTTTAATTATTTTATTGCTTAGAAACTAGTTCGCGTCAAGCAATAAACGGTACAGATTATGGAAGTGGACCATCTGGAGATTAGAAAACACTCACCGTGCAAAAAATCGTGTGACCAGTTTTCCAGAAATCTAGCTTCATCCAAAATGGTCAGGAAAATTTTAATTATTTTATTGCTTGGAAACTAGGTCGCGTCAAGCAATAACCGATATAGATTATGGAAGTGGACCATCTAGGGATCAGAAAACACTCACCGTGCAAAAAATCGTGTGACCAGTTTTCCAGAAATCTGGCTTCATCCAAAATGGTCAGGAAAATTTTAATTATCTTATTGCTTAGAAACTAGTTCGCGTCATGCAATAAACGATATAGATTATGGAAGTGGACGATCTGGAGATGAGACAACACTCACCGTGCAAAAAATCGTGTGACCAGTTTTCCAGAAATCTGGCTTCATCCAAAATGGTCAGAAAAATCTGGGATTCTTTATATCTTGGAAACTAGGTCACGTCAAGCAATTAGCAATACAGACTATGGAAGTGCACCATCTAGGGATTAAAAAACACTCACCGTGCAAAAAATCGTGTGACCAGTTTTCCAGAAATCTGGTTTCATTCAAAATGGTCAGGGAAATTTTAATTATTTTATTGCTTGGAAACTAGGTCGCGTCAAGCAATAACCGATATAGATTATGGAAGTGGACCATCTAGGGATTAGAAAACACTCACCGTGCAAAAAATCGTGTGACCAGTTTTTCAGAAATCTGGCTTCATCCAAAATGGTCAGGAAAATTTTAATTATTTTATTGCTTAGAAACTAGTTCGCGTCAAGCAATAAACGGTACAGATTATGGAAGTGGACCATCTGGAGATTAGAAAACACTCACCGTGCAAAAAATCGTGTGACCAGTTTTCCAGAAATCTAGCTTCATCCAAAATGGTCAGGAAAATTTTAATTATTTTATTGCTTGGAAACTAGGTCGCGTCAAGCAATAACCGATATAGATTATGGAAGTGGACCATCTAGGGATCAGAAAACACTCACCGTGCAAAAAATCGTGTGACCAGTTTTCCAGAAATCTGGCTTCATCCAAAATGGTCAGTAAATATGTAATTATTTTATTACTTGGAAACTAGGTCGCGTCAAGCAATAAACGGTACAGATTATTGAAGTGGACCATCTGGAGATTAGAAAACACTCACCGTGCAAAAATCGTGTGACCAGTTTTCCAGAAAACTGGCTTCATCCAAAATGGTCAGAAAAATCTGGGATTCTTTATATATTGGAAACTAAGTCACGTCAAGCAATAAGCAATACAGACTATGGAATTGCACCATCTAGGGATTAAAAAACACTCACCGTGCAAAAAATCGTGTGACCAGTTTTCCAGAAATGTGGCTTCATTAAAAATGGTCAGGAAAATTTTAATTATTTTATTGCGTGGAAACTAGGTCGCGTCAAGCAATAAACGGTACAGATTATGGAAGTGGACCATCTGGAGATTAGAAAACACTCACCGTGCAAAAAATCGTGTGATCAGTTTTCCAGAAATCTGGCTTCATCCAAAATTGTCAGGAAAATTTTAATTATTTAATTGCTTGGAAACTAGTTCGCGTCAAGCAGTAAACGGTACAGATTATGGAAATGGACCATCTGGAGATTAGAAAACACTCAACGTGCAAAAAATCGTGTGACCAGTTTTCCAGAAATCTGGCTTCATCCAAAATGGTCAGGAAAATTTAAATTATTTTATTGCTTGGAAACTAGGTCGCGTCAAGCAATAACCGATATAGATTATGGCAGTGGACCATCTAGGGTTCAGAAAACACTCACCGTGCAAAAAATCGTGTGACCAGTTTTCCAGAAATCTGGCTTCATCCAAAATGGTCAGGAAAATTTTAATTATTTTATTGCTTGGAAACTAGGTCGCGTCAAGCAATAACCGATATAGATTATGGCAGTGGACCATCTAGGGTTCAGAAAACACTCACCGTGCAAAAAATCGTGTGACCAGTTTTTCAGAAATCTGGCTTCATCCAAAATGGTCAGGAAAATTTTAATTATTTTATTGCTTAGAAACTAGTTCGCGTCAAGCAATAAACGGTACAGATTATGGAAGTGGACCATCTGGAGATTAGAAAACACTCACCGTGCAAAAAATCGTGTGATCAGTTTTCCAGAAATCTGGCTTCATCCAAAATTGTCAGGAAAATTTTAATTATTTAATTGCTTGGAAACTAGTTCGCGTCAAGCAGTAAACGGTACAGATTATGGAAATGGACCATCTGGAGATTAGAAAACACTCAACGTGCAAAAAATCGTGTGACCAGTTTTCCAGAAATCTGGCTTCATCCAAAATGGTCAGGAAAATTTAAATTATTTTATTGCTTGGAAACTAGGTCGCGTCAAGCAATAACCGATATAGATTATGGCAGTGGACCATCTAGGGTTCAGAAAACACTCACCGTGCAAAAAATCGTGTGACCAGTTTTCCAGAAATCTGGCTTCATCCAAAATGGTCAGGAAAATTTTAATTATTTTATTGCTTGGAAACTAGGTCGCGTCAAGCAATAACCGATATAGATTATGGAAGTGCACCATCTAGGGCTCAGAAAACACTCACCGTGCAAAAAATCGTGTGACCAGTTTTCCAGAAATCTGGTTTCATCCAAAATGGTCAGGGAAATTTTAATTATTTTATTGCTTGGAAACTAGGTCGCGTCAAGCAATAACCGATATAGATTATGGAAGTGGACCATCTAGGGATTAGAAAACACTCACCGTGCAAAAAATCGTGTGACCAGTTTTTCAGAAATCTGTCTTCATCCAAAATGGTCAGGAAAATTTTAATTATTTTATTGCTTAGAAACTAGTTCGCGTCAAGCAATAAACGGTACAGATTATGGAAGTGGACCATCTGGAGATTAGAAAACACTCACCGTGCAAAAAATCGTGTGACCAGTTTTCCAGAAATCTAGCTTCATCCAAAATGGTCAGGAAAATTTTAATTATTTTATTGCTTGGAAACTAGGTCGCGTCAAGCAATAACCGATATAGATTATGGAAGTGGACCATCTAGGGATCAGAAAACACTCACCGTGCAAAAAATCGTGTGACCAGTTTTCCAGAAATCTGGCTTCATCCAAAATGGTCAGGAAAATTTTAATTATCTTATTGCTTAGAAACTAGTTCGCGTCATGCAATAAACGATATAGATTATGGAAGTGGACGATCTGGAGATGAGACAACACTCACCGTGCAAAAAATCGTGTGACCAGTTTTCCAGAAATCTGGCTTCATCCAAAATGGTCAGAAAAATCTGGGATTCTTTATATCTTGGAAACTAGGTCGCGTCAAGCAATTAGCAATACAGACTATGGAAGTGCACCACCTAGGGATTAAAAAACACTCACCGTGCAAAAAATCGTGTGACCAGTTTTCCAGAAATCTGGCTTCATCCAAAATGGTCAGTAAATTTGTAATTATTTTATTACTTGGAAACTAGGTCGCGTCAAGCAATAAACGGTACAGATTATGGAAGTGGACCATCTGGAGATTAGAAAACACTCACCGTGCAAAAAATCGTGTGACCAGTTTTCCAGAAATCTGACTTCATCCAAAATTGTCAGAAAAATCTGGGATTCTTTATATCTTGGAAACTAGGTCACGTCAAGCAATAAGCAATACAGACTACGGAAGTGCACCATCTAGGGATTAAAAAACACTCACCGTGCAAAAAATCGTGTGACCAGATTTCCAGAAATCTGGCTTCATCCAAAATGGTCAGTAAATTTGTAATTATTTTATTACTTGGAAACTAGGTCGCGTCAAGCAATAACCAATACAGATTATGGAAGTCCACCATCTAGGGATTAAAAAACACTCACCGTGCAAAAAATCGTGTGACCAGTTTTCCAGAAATCTGGCTTCATCCAAAATGGTCAGAAAAATCTGGGATTCTTTATATCTTGGAAACTACGTCACGTCAAGCAATAAGCGATACAGACTATAGAAGTCCACCATCTAGGGATTAAAAAACACTCACCGTGCAAAAAATCGTGTGACCAGTTTAACAGAAATGTGGCTTCATTAAGAATGGTCAGGAAAATTTTAATTATTTTATTGCGTGGAAACTAGGTCGCGTCAAGCAAAAAACGGTACAGATTATGGAAGTGGACCATCTGGAGATCAAAAAATACTCACCGTGCAAAAAATCGTGTGACTAGTTTTCCAGAAATGTGGCTTCATCCAAAATGGTCAGGAAAATTTTAATTATTTTATTGCTTGGAAACTAGTTCGCGTCATGCAATAAACGGTACAGATTATGGAAGTGGACCATCTGGAGATTAGAAAACACTCACCGTGCAAAAAATCGTGTGACCAGTTTTTCAGAAATCTGACTTCATCCAAAATGGTCAGAAAAATCTGGGATTCTTTATATCTTGCAAACTAGGTCACGTCAAGCAATAAGCGATACAGACTATGGAAGTGCACCATCTAGGGATTAAAAAACACTCACCGTGCAAAAAATCGTGTGACCAGTTTTCCAGAAATCTGGCTTCATCCAAAATGGTCAGGAAAATTTTAATTATTTTATTGCTTGGAAACTAGGTCGCGTCAAGCAATAACCGATATAGATTATGGCAGTGGTCCATCTAGGGTTCAGAAAACACTCACCGTGCAAAAAATCGTGTGACCAGTTTTCCAGAAATCTGGCTTCATCCAAAATGGTCAGGAAAATTTTAATTATTTTATTGCTTAGAAACTAGGTTGCGTCAAGCAATAACCGATATAGATTATGGAAGTGGACCATCTAGGGCTCAGAAAACACTCACCGTGCATAAAATCGTGTGACCAGTTTTCCAGAAATCTGGCTTCATCCAAAATGGTCAGGAAAATTTTAATTATTTTATTGCTTGGAAACTAGGTCGCGTCAAGCAATAACCGATATAGATTATGGAAGTGGACCATCTAGGGATCAGAAAACACTCACCGTGCAAAAAATCGTGTGACCAGTTTTCCAGAAATCTGGCTTCATCCAAAATGGTCAGTAAATATGTAATTATTTTATTACTTGGAAACTAGGTCGCGTCAAGCAATAAACGGTACAGATTATTGAAGTGGACCATCTGGAGATTAGAAAACACTCACCGTGCAAAAATCGTGTGACCAGTTTTCCAGAAAACTGGCTTCATCCAAAATGGTCAGAAAAATCTGGGATTCTTTATATATTGGAAACTAAGTCACGTCAAGCAATAAGCAATACAGACTATGGAATTGCACCATCTAGGGATTAAAAAACACTCACCGTGCAAAAAATCGTGTGACCAGTTTTCCAGAAATGTGGCTTCATTAAAAATGGTCAGGAAAATTTTAATTATTTTATTGCGTGGAAACTAGGTCGCGTCAAGCAATAAACGGTACAGATTATGGAAGTGGACCATCTGGAGATCAAAAAATACTCACCGTGCAAAAAATCGTGTGACCAGTTTTCCAGAAATGTGGCTTCATCCAAAATGGTAAGGAAAATTTTAATTATTTTATTGCTTGGAAACTAGTTCGCGTCATGCAATAAACGGCACAGATTATGGAAGTGGACCATCTGGAGATTAGAAAACACTCACCGTGCAAAAAATCGTGTGATCAGTTTTCCAGAAATCTGGCTTCATCCAAAATTGTCAGGAAAATTTTAATTATTTAATTGCTTGGAAACTAGTTCGCGTCAAGCAGTAAACGGTACAGATTATGGAAATGGACCATCTGGAGATTAGAAAACACTCAACGTGCAAAAAATCGTGTGACCAGTTTTCCAGAAATCTGGCTTCATCCAAAATGGTCAGGAAAATTTAAATTATTTTATTGCTTGGAAACTAGGTCGCGTCAAGCAATAACCGATATAGATTATGGCAGTGGACCATCTAGGGTTCAGAAAACACTCACCGTGCAAAAAATCGTGTGACCAGTTTTCCAGAAATCTGGCTTCATCCAAAATGGTCAGGAAAATTTTAATTATTTTATTGCTTGGAAACTAGGTCGCGTCAAGCAATAACCGATATAGATTATGGAAGTGCACCATCTAGGGCTCAGAAAACACTCACCGTGCAAAAAATCGTGTGACCAGTTTTCCAGAAATCTGGTTTCATCCAAAATGGTCAGGGAAATTTTAATTATTTTATTGCTTGGAAACTAGGTCGCGTCAAGCAATAACCGATATAGATTATGGAAGTGGACCATCTAGGGATTAGAAAACACTCACCGTGCAAAAAATCGTGTGACCAGTTTTTCAGAAATCTGTCTTCATCCAAAATGGTCAGGAAAATTTTAATTATTTTATTGCTTAGAAACTAGTTCGCGTCAAGCAATAAACGGTACAGATTATGGAAGTGGACCATCTGGAGATTAGAAAACACTCACCGTGCAAAAAATCGTGTGACCAGTTTTCCAGAAATCTAGCTTCATCCAAAATGGTCAGGAAAATTTTAATTATTTTATTGCTTGGAAACTAGGTCGCGTCAAGCAATAACCGATATAGATTATGGAAGTGGACCATCTAGGGATCAGAAAACACTCACCGTGCAAAAAATCGTGTGACCAGTTTTCCAGAAATCTGGCTTCATCCAAAATGGTCAGGAAAATTTTAATTATCTTATTGCTTAGAAACTAGTTCGCGTCATGCAATAAACGATATAGATTATGGAAGTGGACGATCTGGAGATGAGACAACACTCACCGTGCAAAAAATCGTGTGACCAGTTTTCCAGAAATCTGGCTTCATCCAAAATGGTCAGAAAAATCTGGGATTCTTTATATCTTGGAAACTAGGTCGCGTCAAGCAATTAGCAATACAGACTATGGAAGTGCACCACCTAGGGATTAAAAAACACTCACCGTGCAAAAAATCGTGTGACCAGTTTTCCAGAAATCTGGCTTCATCCAAAATGGTCAGTAAATTTGTAATTATTTGATTACTTGGAAACTAGGTCGCGTCAAGCAATAAACGGTACAGATTATGGAAGTGGACCATCTGGAGATTAGAAAACACTCACCGTGCAAAAAATCGTGTGACCAGTTTTCCAGAAATCTGACTTCATCCAAAATTGTCAGAAAAATCTGGGATTCTTTATATCTTGGAAACTAGGTCACGTCAAGCAATAAGCAATACAGACTACGGAAGTGCACCATCTAGGGATTAAAAAACACTCACCGTGCAAAAAATCGTGTGACCAGATTTCCAGAAATCTGGCTTCATCCAAAATGGTCAGTAAATTTGTAATTATTTTATTACTTGGAAACTAGGTCGCGTCAAGCAATAACCAATACAGATTATGGAAGTCCACCATCTAGGGATTAAAAAACACTCACCGTGCAAAAAATCGTGTGACCAGTTTTCCAGAAATCTGGCTTCATCCAAAATGGTCAGAAAAATCTGGGATTCTTTATATCTTGGAAACTACGTCACGTCAAGCAATAAGCGATACAGACTATAGAAGTCCACCATCTAGGGATTAAAAAACACTCACCGTGCAAAAAATCGTGTGACCAGTTTAACAGAAATGTGGCTTCATTAAGAATGGTCAGGAAAATTTTAATTATTTTATTGCGTGGAAACTAGGTCGCGTCAAGCAAAAAACGGTACAGATTATGGAAGTGGACCATCTGGAGATCAAAAAATACTCACCGTGCAAAAAATCGTGTGACTAGTTTTCCAGAAATGTGGCTTCATCCAAAATGGTCAGGAAAATTTTAATTATTTTATTGCTTGGAAACTAGTTCGCGTCATGCAATAAACGGTACAGATTATGGAAGTGGACCATCTGGAGATTAGAAAACACTCACCGTGCAAAAAATCGTGTGACCAGTTTTTCAGAAATCTGACTTCATCCAAAATGGTCAGAAAAATCTGGGATTCTTTATATCTTGCAAACTAGGTCACGTCAAGCAATAAGCGATACAGACTATGGAAGTGCACCATCTAGGGATTAAAAAACACTCACCGTGCAAAAAATCGTGTGACCAGTTTTCCAGAAATCTGGCTTCATCCAAAATGGTCAGGAAAATTTTAATTATTTTATTGCTTGGAAACTAGGTCGCGTCAAGCAATAACCGATATAGATTATGGCAGTGGTCCATCTAGGGTTCAGAAAACACTCACCGTGCAAAAAATCGTGTGACCAGTTTTCCAGAAATCTGGCTTCATCCAAAATGGTCAGGAAAATTTTAATTATTTTATTGCTTAGAAACTAGGTTGCGTCAAGCAATAACCGATATAGATTATGGAAGTGGACCATCTAGGGCTCAGAAAACACTCACCGTGCATAAAATCGTGTGACCAGTTTTCCAGAAATCTGGCTTCATCCAAAATGGTCAGGAAAATTTTAATTATTTTATTGCTTGGAAACTAGGTCGCGTCAAGCAATAACCGATATAGATTATGGAAGTGGACCATCTAGGGATCAGAAAACACTCACCGTGCAAAAAATCGTGTGACCAGTTTTCCAGAAATCTGGCTTCATCCAAAATGGTCAGTAAATATGTAATTATTTTATTACTTGGAAACTAGGTCGCGTCAAGCAATAAACGGTACAGATTATTGAAGTGGACCATCTGGAGATTAGAAAACACTCACCGTGCAAAAATCGTGTGACCAGTTTTCCAGAAAACTGGCTTCATCCAAAATGGTCAGAAAAATCTGGGATTCTTTATATATTGGAAACTAAGTCACGTCAAGCAATAAGCAATACAGACTATGGAATTGCACCATCTAGGGATTAAAAAACACTCACCGTGCAAAAAAGTCGTGTGACCAGTTTTCCAGAAATGTGGCTTCATTAAAAATGGTCAGGAAAATTTTAATTATTTTATTGCGTGGAAACTAGGTCGCGTCAAGCAATAAACGGTACAGATTATGGAAGTGGACCATCTGGAGATCAAAAAATACTCACCGTGCAAAAAATCGTGTGACCAGTTTTCCAGAAATGTGGCTTCATCCAAAATGGTAAGGAAAATTTTAATTATTTTATTGCTTGGAAACTAGTTCGCGTCATGCAATAAACGGCACAGATTATGGAAGTGGACCATCTGGAGATTAGAAAACACTCACCGTGCAAAAAATCGTGTGATCAGTTTTCCAGAAATCTGGCTTCATCCAAAATTGTCAGGAAAATTTAATTATTTAATTGCTTGGAAACTAGTTCGCGTCAAGCAGTAAACGGTACAGATTATGGAAATGGACCATCTGGAGATTAGAAAACACTCAACGTGCAAAAAATCGTGTGACCAGTTTTCCAGAAATCTGGCTTCATCCAAAATGGTCAGGAAAATTTAAATTATTTTATTGCTTGGAAACTAGGTCGCGTCAAGCAATAACCGATATAGATTATGGCAGTGGACCATCTAGGGTTCAGAAAACACTCACCGTGCAAAAAATCGTGTGACCAGTTTCCAGAAATCTGGCTTCATCCAAAATGGTCAGGAAAATTTTAATTATTTATTGCTTGGAAACTAGGTCGCGTCAAGCAATAACCGATATAGATATGGAAGTGCACCATCTAGGGCTCAGAAAACACTCACCGTGCAAAAAATCGTGTGACCAGTTTTCCAGAAATCTGGTTTCATCCAAAATGGTCAGGGAAATTTTAATTATTTTATTGCTTGGAAACTAGGTCGCGTCAAGCAATAACCGATATAGATTATGGAAGTGGACCATCTAGGGATTAGAAAACACTCACCGTGCAAAAAAATCGTGTGACCAGTTTTTCAGAAATCTGTCTTCATCCAAAATGGTCAGGAAAATTTTAATTATTTTATTGCTTAGAAACTAGTTCGCGTCAAGCAATAAACGGTACAGATTATGGAAGTGGACCATCTGGAGATTAGAAAACACTCACCGTGCAAAAAATCGTGTGACCAGTTTCCAGAAATCTAGCTTCATCCAAAATGGTCAGGAAAATTTTAATTATTTTATTGCTTGGAAACTAGGTCGCGTCAAGCAATAACCGATATAGATTATGGAAGTGGACCATCTAGGGATCAGAAAACACTCACCGTGCAAAAAATCGTGTGACCAGTTTTTCCAGAAATCTGGCTTCATCCAAAATGGTCAGGAAAATTTTAATTATCTTATTGCTTAGAAACTAGTTCGCGTCATGCAATAAACGATATAGATTATGGAAGTGGACGATCTGGAGATGAGACAACACTCACCGTGCAAAAAATCGTGGTGACCAGTTTTCCAGAAATCTGGCTTCATCCAAAATGGTCAGAAAAATCTGGGATTCTTTATATCTTGGAAACTAGGTCGCGCGTCAAGCAATTAGCAATACAGACTATGGAAGTGCACCACCTAGGGATTAAAAAACACTCA
>OX451219.1:44317416-44387557 GCA_949628195.1 Phasia obesa
CCCATATTCATAGTTGCACACTAAAGTCGACTCTTATTAAACTAGATATTAAACTAAAAAGCTCTTATTATCTTTTTTGCATTCATAGTGTAAAATGAAGTATACTTTAAGTTGAATCAACTTTAAGTGGGTGTCTACTCTAATTAGATAAATGTTTACATACAATTTCTAGTCAGACATCAGGAAACGGCAACCCTGAACAGCTGCTTTTACAGGCATATGTATGTATGTATGTGTTTTGTTTACTATTTCTTAAAATAAAACAACGCTCACAATTCGCAATTAGTTTTTTTTTATTTTAAGAGCTGTGAATTTTTAAGTAACTAAATAAAAATATAAATAATGGATAAACAAGAAAATGTAAGATGCAGCACCTACGTACATACATACATATGTATGTACATCATATTAAAAAGGTGAAAATTAAAGATTTGTTTTTAGGATCTAAAGAAGCCGAGAGACAGGGAGGCAAATTGGAGTGCTGCTGAAAAGGAATGTCTTCGAGAAAGCATAAGTATGTACTTGGATATTGTAAAGAATAGAGGAAATGATATCTCTATGATAGCAAAAAAGAAGAATGCATGGAAATCTATACGGGAAGGTATGCTTTCTGCAGGCTATGACCGTAACACTTGCAAGCTTAAGGCACAATGGGTGCGCATGAAAGTAAGCACTAGAAAAGCTGTAGCGAGTGTAAAACGGGCATCTATTGCGACAGGTAATTCTGTACCTATTCCCGAGATAAGCGCAGAGGACAATCTTATTGAAGGTATGATTATACATGAACTACAGGATGATCCAATTTTAATTGATAGCAACAGTTTTACTGAAATTAATTGCATTGAAAGTTCAGATGATGAAATGCCTTCAACTTCCCAGCAAACTTTCGGTGACAAAATTAATGAAGTTGAATTTTCGTCCACCAACACTCCACCTAAATGTGCCAAGAAAGGAATAAGTAAAAATGAAAAAAAAAATTTTTCTTCCGCAGTTGAACAACTCAAAAGCCTTCCGAATAAACCAACAAAAAACAATATAATTTCAGAAAGACAGCGCCAAATATCTAGAGAAATAATTATTACAGAAGAAATTTATAAATTGCAAACTGAGCAACTGACTGCGCAAATTAAACACCAGGCGCACATTCCCTAAAGTTAATTCAGATTCAGAATCAAATTAAAAATGAAGAAGAACTGAATATTTTAAAATTAGATATACTTCATAAAAAAACATCCAACGACTTATAATTTCTACTGCTTTCAACTTTTTTTGCTTTTTCACAAAAATATATGTATGTACATATATACAACTTGATGCGGGTTATGTAAAGTAGTTTTTATATAAAATATGTTTTATTATACTAGAGCAAAGTGCCTTTGTTTTCTATGATTTTTTTTTATTTATTTTAGTTATTTCATTTTCACCAAGTACTCTTATTGATCTCAAATTTACATAGTATTTATGTAGACATACTTTAAAACCAAGTACAAATACCTTTTTTATTAATACATCTTTGTCTATACATTTTTATACCTTCTCATTTATCGCAAAGAATTAAAAATGAATTTATTGTTTTAGTTTGTTTACCATTTTATATGTTTGTTTTCTTTTTTTAGTTGGATAAAAACTATTACTCAATAAAAATTTAAAAAATAATATAAATGTTTAATGTTTTTCAAAAATAAGTATTTATAAAAGCTGTTCTATATGCCTTTCCAGAATTCAATCGGTTGATAGGTTGTTGAGCATCAAAATTAAAGATTTCTGGTTCTGGTCGAACGACAGAATGTAGGCATACATCCAAAACTGAGAAATAACAAAATGTATACAAAGAGTTTACTAAACGAGTACTCAAACACATGAACTTACATATGGAGTTTCTTTCCTTTGCAATATTGTGAACTACAGCAACTGCAACTACTATATTTTTTGCAGTATCTAAATCAACACGAAGCCTTTCGAATATAGAGCGAAATTTCGATTTAAGTTGTCCATTTAAACACTCTACTTTACTGCGTGTTGCTATATGACTTTTATTATATCTATATTGTAATAATTCATATAATTAGATACTAAAAGTTCTCGATTTACGTATATTTTATAGAACCTTACTTTTCTTCCTGCGGCGAAGAAGGATTCCTTACTAGAGTTAATAAAATGGGAGACAAAGGGTAACCCGCATCTCCAAGTAAGACCCCATTGTGCTCACTTTTTCCGAGCTCTAACTTTGCCTTCAGGGCGCACTCACCCCAAATCCTGGAGTCATGTTTGGAGCCTCGAGATCTTGCAACAATGTCAATTATTTTGCAATCTGCATCGCACACGATCTATGGATCAGTTTTAATAAAATAAAATATTATTCAACAACGATGTTTTTGTAAAAGCGACTCAATAGTTGACGTTAACTTACCTGGACATTTAAGGAGTAAAAGCCTTTTCTGTTAAGGTAACACCCGGCAATTTCACGACCAACGTTTTTTTGTGGGCCTTTTTATACGCACATGTGTGCAATCAATGGCTCCAATTACAGTTGGGAATCGAGCCAACTGATAAAATTTGTGTTTTACGTTTCCGAGCTCGGAACTGCTAGGAAATCTTATAAATTGTGGGAATAGTAACGCCATTTTTCTACAAATGTTTTTTATTATCCTGCTGACAGTAGGCTGAGACATTCCATGAAGATCACCTGAAAATTTAAAACTTTTCTAACAATTGTAGAATTACTTACCAATGTCGCTTTGATGGGCATTTCTTCCCAGAAAACGCAAAGTTGTTAAAACTTGTAGGCTTATATAAATGGGAAGCCCTCGATTGTTTTTTGGTTCAACAATATTCAACAAGTTTATTAAAAAACGAGTTGTGATTTTGTCAAACCTGTAACGCGAAAAAAACTCCTCATCATCAAGGTTGAAAGGATTAAACCTATTTTTATATAATTTAGGCTTCCTTTCATCAAATCTTACTCACAATCGTTAATAATTGCATAATCTCTGACAATATCCTGTGACCTAAACATTTTGCACTTTTTTGTCAAACTTTTTTATATGCGAAAAACAGCTGATATCGTTTTTAAATTAGTTAAAAATAGCTTCAGCTAGTTTTAAATTTAAAGCCGACTTTAACATCAAAAGTATACTTTAACATGACTATGAATGAGATAAAGTCGACTTTAAGTAAAGTCGACTTTAGTTCTCTTAAAGTATACTTTATTTTTGACTATGAATATAGCCCGTTGTGTTTAAATATCAAGATGAATCAATGAAAAACATCACTTACCCTAATTTAAGACGTGCCAGCAGTAAGCAGTGAGGTGCTGTTAAGAAATGTGTATTACAAGAAAAAGGACAAAGTATATCAGAAAGCAGTTGAAAATAAGTTTGTGTTAAAATGAATTGTTTTTTTTTTTTTAATAAATTTAAGTATTTGATTTCTTGAGGTTTTATTTAGTTTTTGTAAACCAATCTTGCAAGTAAAATTTGCTGCACTTTCCGGTTTCAGAGTATGAATGAGATATTAGAATAAAACTGATGATCCTTTTTTGAAGGGCCCACTGTTTTTCCGAATTTTTCGTGGCCCATACAGTAGCTGATGTATTTTTACGAACAGTTTGGTAGCCAATTGTGTAAGTGGCACTATGGCATCGATTTATAGACACATTCACTACACTGTAATACTTTTAACAAGAGGTTTTTACAATGCACGGTTACTCCGAACTGGTTTCACTTTGCTTTGAAATTGTATTTCTGCTTAGCCTTCAAAAACAATCAACCAAAAGAAGTCACCTTCCTGACACCGGGACGTTATTCTGCAAGTAAAATAATTAGAATCAAGTAAACTGATCCACACCTTCTTGTCAGCTTACACTTACCTTACAAATAAGCCAACTCCAGTATAATTTTTTTTTTCAATTAGTTGCTTATATTCCTTTGTTGCTAGTTTTTAATACTCTAATGGCCAGTTTTTGAGTTCGTACTTAAATGCACAATTAGTTAATTGTACTTTAATTTTAAATGGTATTTAAATACAGTTTCAGTTTTTCAGTCTTAAATAATTTATTATGATAAAAATATGGCAGCACCATGATATGTCAAAAAACTGTTTTGATTTTCAAAAGAAACTGCTGAAGCAACAAAAAAATTTCAAAAGTGTTTGTTACAATCTAACAGTTTTAAAAGTAAAAATTAATAAATATAAATAAAATGGAAAAAAGAAGTCCAAACTTCACTTCAACAGAAGTTGATTTTTTATTGGCTGCTGTTAAAAAATATAGCAGCGTAATAGAAAATAAAAAGACGGACAGAGTGGGTGCAGAGGAAAAAACAAATGCTTGGAGGAATATAGAACGGGAATTTAATAGTAAATTTACGCACACTTTCCGTAATCATAAAGTGCTTAAAACATAATATGGAAACATCAAAGCAACTGAACAAAATTTTGCATTCGACAAACAGCAACTTTATGCCACTGGTGGTGGTCCTCCACAGCAAAAAATTGCAACTAAAACAGACCATTCTGTTTTAGATATATGCCAAGAGGCGCAAATTTTAGGCAAGTCATCATCCTATGACTGCGATGCAGACGAAAATGGTAAGAATTACTATCATATGTAAAATGGCCAAATATTTTTATAGATTGTGCTGATATTGAATTTTTATCAAATGACGTTCTTGATGAACATGTCGGTGAAGTCTGCGGAAAATTGGAAAATACGGAAACCCCAGAAAAGAAGGATGACTGTAAGTTTTGCAATTCAGACAAAATAAACCATAGAATTCAAACAAACATATGTATGTGTATGTACATACATAATATGTATTATTATACATATTACGTACATACATACATATGTATAATAATACATATGTATGTATGTATGTATCTATGTATGTATGTATGTATGTATCTATGTATGTATGTACATTGAATTAAAAACCATTTTGATTTTTATCTTTTAGTATGTATGTATTTATTTGCCAAATTTGTTGTTTCGTTTTATAGTTGGTACATCTTGGGCAAGATACACCCCTAAGATGTTAAAAAAGCCCCTCAGCAAATCTTTATACCAAAGAAAGGAAAAAACTAAGGAATCCTGGGAAAAAGTTGCAGAGGCCAAGATGGAAAGGCAAAAACTTGAAATGGAGTTTTTAAAGGAAAAACATAGCTTGGAGATAGAAAAGATTAAGCTAGAAATAGAATTAATTCGCATACAAATTAACAATTTGAAAAAAGTTCAATAATTTTGTAAATTTTTGCTGTTTGTCTAATTTATTAAATTAAATTAATTTATTATTTTATCTTTACTAAACCTGAATTGTTTTGTTATTTTAATTTTTGTTTTGTTTTTGATATACATATATAAATAAAAAGCATTGAATTTTATAACAAATTTTTAAAATAATTTTTTATTAAATTGCGCCGTGTTGTATTATTTGTATTAGAATTTCTTGGTATGGTATTGCTTGGAACAGTATTAACAAAATTTATTGCTGATTCCAAATTGTCCGGTAGAGACGGAAGTTCAGATTCCTTGTTCATGCAGCATATGTTGTGTAAAACAGCAGTAGCTACAATAATACCTTCTACTTTTTCAAAATTTAGACGAATACCTAAGGATAAAATTGGAAATCTTCTCTTCCATACACCATAACTCCTTTCAACACAATTACGAGTTCGTATTTGTGATTCATTATACAGGTTTTCTTCTGCATGTTGTACATTTAGTAGTGGAGTCATTATAAAATTTTTGTTAGGATACCCACTGTCAGCTACAATAAGGCTATCCTCAAACTCACCCCTGCAAAATCTGAAATAGATTTTGGAATTTAATAAAATATTTGAATCGTGTGCGGATCCAGGCCATCTAGCTACGATATCAAGTATCTTTAGGTGTGCATCACACATAGTTTGAACGTTCATAGAAAAGAACCCTTTTCGGTTTCTATACAGCTCAGCGTCTTCCCCACCTGGCGAATGAAAATATCGTACACATAGTTATGAGAGGCTATAAGTAATCCTGATACCAATTTACCTGGTGATATTATTCTAACGTGAGTACAATCTAGAGCTGCAACAACGTTAGGAAATTTTGCGACGTCGTAAAATTCCTGTTTGTTTTTTAAAAGTTCTTCCTGAGTTTTTGGAAAAACGATAAAATGATTTCGCAGTTGGGCTATATAGTGAGTAACATTACTAACAACATTTGAAACTGTTGTTGTTGAGACTCCATACACATCGCCAATTGTTTTTAACATTCCACCGGTTGCATATACCCTTAACGTTATCAGAAACATATGCTCGTCGCTGATAGAATGATTCCTACAATATACTGGCTTTAAGAATTGTCTGTTTATATGTGCATATGTAGTTGTAACACTTACCAAGTGGTTTGGTTCCTTATGTGGTTTCCAATAAGCTCTAAAATACTATAAGCTGATCTTTTTGACATACGAAATCTTTGGTAAAATTCTGCGTCTCCAAAAATATGAAAATGATTGGGCCGCCTACGTATTATACGTGGTTTTCGCAAAACGGTTACACTCAATATATCACAGATTTCGGCGTCACTTATATCTTCTTCGTCTGAACTCATTATAAGTAAAAGATAATTGTTTTTATTAACGACTACAATCTTTTTGCTCACAATCTTTTTTCTTGCTTAATTTTGTACAATAAAAACAAATTGTCAAAATCATATGGTAAATGTTTAAAACTTAAATATACTTTAAATGCCCAATATTGGCCATTTAAGTGGCATTTAACTTTGTACTTGAAAAATAAATTTTAAACTGAAATGGGACTTAAATATAAATAAGAAGTCAAAAACTGGCCATAAGGCCCATTATTATAACTTCACTTTAGCTAAAGTTAGGATTTTGTTAGAGCGATAATTAGTTTTTCGTTATTAAAAGTAAGCTAAAATCCACTTTTAACTCTCACGTACTATAAGGACAAGTTATAGCAATGAGCATTATCCTCATTATTATAACGAAAAACTACTTATCGCTCCAACAAAATCCTAACTTTAGCCAAAGGCAAGTTATAATAATGGACCTAAGCCAAAGTTCGCACAACCAAAGCTTGTTTTATTTTGAGCATATACTTACCATTAGGCTTGCAGAACAATATAACTAATTTAAAATTTATATTTTTATTATTTTTATACCCTTCACCACAGGAGGAAAGGGTATATATAAGTTTGTCATTCCGTGTGTAATTTCTACAATATTCATTTCCGACCCTATAAAGTATATATATTCTGGATCCTTATACATAGAGAAGTTGATTAAGCGATGTCCGTCTGTCCGTCTATCCGTCTGTCCGTGTTAGTGTGGTAATGTCATTTGCCAAGGCACCAGAAGAGATACAAAAAATTTAAGCACACCAATCTGTCAGGCATAGTTTCGAAAATTTTGGTATTGCAATTCAGCAACATCGGATCATTCCTTTGGAGGCTGCGGGCCAAAAACCACACCCACCTATATTTTTTTTCACGTTTTTTCAGGTTTTTTTTTTAATTTTTTCAGCTTTAATGATTCTGTTTTGCCTTTTTTTCTCAAATAAATATTAGACTGCGACAGGTAGATCGCAAGGAGTGCATACAGATCTCTGGGGATCAATAACCCCCTGCGGAGGGCGATTTTTGTTTGTTTTTAGATTGGTAGGGTTTTTCTGCTTTGATTTGTGTTAGTGACCTTAATAGAAAGCAATACACATAGAGGTAGCCAATGGACCCACAGGGTACCCACTGATAAATAGGAGCAATTAAAAGGAACCCCCATGTGTCAATATGAGGAATTTTTTTTTTGTAAGGATTTTTTTTTTGCTTTAGTCTGACCATTCTAACTCAATATAGATTGGAAAAAGGTCCAAAATTTAACAAAAAAAATTCAATCAAATTTTTAAAAAAATTTTTTTTTAAAAATTTAAAATTTTTTTTTAAAAATATTTACAAAAAAATTTACAAAGCATTTTCAAAAAGATACTTTACAGAAAAATATTCGAAAAAAATTTTTTTTAAAAAATTTTCCAAAAATTTTTCGAATAAAATTTTACAAAAAATTTAAAAAAAAATATTTTTACAAAAAATTTTTACACACAATTTTCGAAAAATTAAAACAAAAATTTCAATATTTCTTTGAAAATGAAAATCATGACTGTAACATAACATATATTTAATATTAAGAATATACATATGTACGTATGTGTGTATATAGAGTAACATATTTTTATACCCTTCACCACAGGTGGAAAGGGTATATATAAGTTTGTCATTCCGTGTGTAATTTCTACAATATTCATTTCCGACCCCATAAAGTATATATATTCTGGATCCTTATACATAGAGAAGTTGATTAAGCGATGTCCGTCTGTCCGTCTGTCCGTCTGTCCGTGTTAGTGTGGTAATGTCATTTGCCAAGGCATCAGAAGAGATACAAAAAATTTAAGCACACCAATCTGTCAGGCATAGTTTCGAAAATTTTGGTATTGCAATTCAGCAACATCGGATCATTCCTTCGGAGGCTACGGGCCAAAAACCACGCCCACCTATATTTTTTTACGTTTTTTTTACGTTTTTTTTACGTTTTTTTTTTAATTTTTTTCGGCTTTAATGATTCTGTTTTGCCTTTTTTTGTCAAATAAATATTAGAGTGTGACAGGTAGATCGCAAGGAGTGCATACAGATCTCGGGGGATCAATAACCCCCTGCGAGGGGCGATTTTTGTTTGTTTTTAGATTAGTAGGGTTTTTCTGCTTTGATTTGTATTAGAGACCTTAATAGAAAGCAATACGCATAGAGGTAGCCAATGGACCCACAGGGTACCCACTGACAAATAGGAGCAGTTAAAAGGGCCCCCCATGTGTCAATATGATGATTTTTTTTTTGTAAGGATTTCTTTTTGCTTTAGTCTGACCATTCTAACTCAATAGATTGGAGAAAGGTCCAAAATTTAACAAAAAAATTTCAATCAAATTTTTAAAAAAAAATTTTTTAAAAAATTTTTAAAAAAAAAATTTTTTAATTTTTTTCAAAAATATTTACAAAAAAATTTACAAAGCATTTTCAAAAAGATATTTTACAGAAAAATATTAGAAAAAAAATTTTTTTAAAAAATTTTCCAAAAAATTTTCGAATTAAATTTTACAAAAAATTTTTAAAAAAATATTTTTACAAAAAATTTTTACACACAATTTTCGAAAAATTAAAACAAAAATTTCAATATTTCTTTGAAAATGAAAATCATGACTGTAACATAACATATATTTAATATTAAGAATATACATATGTATGTATGTGTGTATATAGAGTAACATATTTTTATACCCTTCACCACAGGTGGAAAGGGTATATATAAGTTTGTCATTCCGTGTGTAATTTCTACAATATTCATTTCCGACCCCATAAAGTATATATATTCTGGATCCTTATACATAGAGAAGTTGATTAAGCGATGTCCGTCTGTCCGTCTGTCCGTCTGTCCGTCTGTCCGTGTTAGTGTGGTAATGTCATTTGCCAAGGCATCAGAAGAGATACAAAAAATTTAAGCACACCAATCTGTCAGGCATAGTTTCGAAAATTTTGGTATTGCAATTCAGCAACATCGGATCATTCCTTCGGAGGCTACGGGCCAAAAACCACGCCCACCTATATTTTTTTACGTTTTTTTTACGTTTTTTTTTTAATTTTTTTCGGCTTTAATGATTCTGTTTTGCCTTTTTTTGTCAAATAAATATTAGAGTGTGACAGGTAGATCGCAAGGAGTGCATACAGATCTCGGGGGATCAATAACCCCCTGCGAGGGGCGATTTTTGTTTGTTTTTAGATTGGTAGGGTTTTTCTGCTTTGATTTGTATTAGAGACCTTAATAGAAAGCAATACGCATAGAGGTAGCCAATGGACCCACAGGGTACCCACTGACAAATAGGAGCAGTTAAAAGGGCCCCCCATGTGTCAATATGATGATTTTTTTTTTTGTAAGGATTTCTTTTTGCTTTAGTCTGACCATTCTAACTCAATAGATTGGAGAAAGGTCCAAAATTTAACAAAAAAATTTCAATCAAATTTTTAAAAAAAAATTTTTTAAAAAATTTTTAAAAAAAAAATTTTTTAATTTTTTTCAAAAATATTTACAAAAAAATTTACAAAGCATTTTCAAAAAGATATTTTACAGAAAAATATTAGAAAAAAAATTTTTTTAAAAAATTTTCCAAAAAATTTTCGAATAAAATTTTACAAAAAATTTTTAAAAAAATATTTTTACAAAAAATTTTTACACACAATTTTCGAAAAATTAAAACAAAAATTTCAATATTTCTTTGAAAATGAAAATCATGACTGTAACATAACATATATTTAATATTAAGAATATACATATGTATGTATGTGTGTATATAGAGTAACATATTTTTATACCCTTCACCACAGGTGGAAAGGGTATATATAAGTTTGTCATTCCGTGTGTAATTTCTACAATATTCATTTCCGACCCCATAAAGTATATATATTCTGGATCCTTATACATAGAGAAGTTGATTAAGCGATGTCCGTCTGTCCGTCTGTCCGTCTGTCCGTCTGTCCGTCTGTCCGTGTTAGTGTGGTAATGTCATTTGCCAAGGCATCAGAATAGATACAAAAAATTTAAGCACACCAATCTGTCAGGCATAGTTTCGAAAATTTTGGTATTGCAATTCAGCAACATCGGATCATTCCTTTGAAGGCTACGGGCCAAAAACCACGCCCACCTATATTTTTTTACGTTTTTTTTACGTTTTTTTTTAATTTTTTTCGGCTTTAATGATTCTGTTTTGCCTTTTTTTGTCAAATAAATATTAGAGTGTGACAGGTAGATCGCAAGGAGTACATACAGATCTCGGGGGATCAATAACCCCCTGCGAGGGGCGATTTTTGTTTGTTTTTAGATTGGTAGGGTTTTTCTGCTTTGATTTGTATTAGAGACCTTAATAAAAAGCAATACGCATAGAGGTAGCCAATGGACCCACAGGGTACCTACTGACAAATAGGAGCAGTTAAAAGGGCCCCCCATGTGTCAATATGATGAATTTTTTTTTTTTTGTAAGGATTTCTTTTTGCTTTAGTCTGACCATTCTAACTCAATATATTGGAGAAAGGTCCAAAATTTAACAAAAAAATTTCAATCAAATTTTTAAAAAAATTTTTAAAAAAAAATTTTTTAAAAAAATTTTTTTCAAAAATATTTACAAAAAAATTTACAAAGCATTTTCAAAAAGATATTTTACAGAAAAATATTAGAAAAAAAATTTTTTTAAAAAATTTTCCAAAAAATTTTCGAATAAAATTTTACAAAAAATTTTTAAAAAAATATTTTTACAAAAAATTTTTACACACAATTTTCGAAAAATTAAAACAAAAATTTCAATATTTCTTTGAAAATGAAAATCATGACTGTAACATAACATATATTTAATATTAAGAATATACATATGTATGTATGTGTGTATATAGAGTAACATATTTTTATACCCTTCACCACAGGTGGAAAGGGTATATATAAGTTTGTCATTCCGTGTGTAATTTCTACAATATTCATTTCCGACCCCATAAAGTATATATATTCTGGATCCTTATACATAGAGAAGTTGATTAAGCGATGTCCGTCTGTCCGTCTGTCCGTCTGTCCGTCTGTCCGTCTGTCCGTGTTAGTGTGGTAATGTCATTTGCCAAGGCATCAGAAGAGATACAAAAAATTTAAGCACACCAATCTGTCAGGCATAGTTTCGAAAATTTTGGTATTGCAATTCAGCAACATCGGATCATTCCTTTGGAGGCTACGGGCCAAAAACCACGCCCACCTATATTTTTTTTACGTTTTTTTTACGTTTTTTTTAAATTTTTTTCGGCTTTAATGATTCTGTTTTGCCTTTTTTTGTCAAATAAATATTAGAGTGTGACAGGTAGATCGCAAGGAGTGCATACAGATCTCGGGGGATCAATAACCCCCTGCGAGGGGCGATTTTTGTTTGTTTTTAGATTGGTAGGGTTTTTCTGCTTTGATTTGTATTAGAGACCTTAATAAAAAGCAATACGCATAGAGGTAGCCAATGGACCCACAGGGTACCTACTGACAAATAGGAGCAGTTAAAAGGGCCCCCCATGTGTCAATATGATGAATTTTTTTTTTTTTTTGTAAGGATTTCTTTTTGCTTTAGTCTGACCATTCTAACTCAATATATTGGAGAAAGGTCCAAAATTTAACAAAAAAATTTCAATCAAATTTTTAAAAAAATTTTTAAAAAAAAATTTTTTAAAAAAATTTTTTTCAAAAATATTTACAAAAAAATTTACAAAGCATTTTCAAAAAGATATTTTACAGAAAAATATTAGAAAAAAAATTTTTTTAAAAATTTTCCAAAAAATTTTCGAATAAAATTTTACAAAAAATTTTTAAAAAAATATTTTTACAAAAAATTTTTACACACAATTTTCGAAAAATTAAAACAAAAATTTCAATATTTCTTTGAAAATGAAAATCATGACTGTAACATAACATATATTTAATATTAAGAATATACATATGTATGTATGTGTGTATATAGAGTAACATATTTTTATACCCTTCACCACAGGTGGAAAGGGTATATATAAGTTTGTCATTCCGTGTGTAATTTCTACAATATTCATTTCCGACCCCATAAAGTATATATATTCTGGATCCTTATACATAGAGAAGTTGATTAAGCGATGTCCGTCTGTCCGTCTGTCCGTCTGTCCGTCTGTCCGTGTTAGTGTGGTAATGTCATTTGCCAAGGCATCAGAATAGATACAAAAAATTTAAGCACACCAATCTGTCAGGCATAGTTTCGAAAATTTTGGTATTGCAATTCAGCAACATCGGATCATTCCTTTGAAGGCTACGGGCCAAAAACCACGCCCACCTATATTTTTTTTACGTTTTTTTTTAATTTTTTTCGGCTTTAATGATTCTGTTTTGCCTTTTTTTGTCAAATAAATATTAGAGTGTGACAGGTAGATCGCAAGGAGTACATACAGATCTCGGGGGATCAATAACCCCCTGCGAGGGGCGATTTTTGTTTGTTTTTAGATTGGTAGGGTTTTTCTGCTTTGATTTGTATTAGAGACCTTAATAAAAAGCAATACGCATAGAGGTAGCCAATGGACCCACAGGGTACCTACTGACAAATAGGAGCAGTTAAAAGGGCCCCCCATGTGTCAATATGATGAATTTTTTTTTTTTTTGTAAGGATTTCTTTTTGCTTTAGTCTGACCATTCTAACTCAATATATTGGAGAAAGGTCCAAAATTTAACAAAAAAAATTCAATCAAATTTTTAAAAAAATTTTTAAAAAAAAATTTTTTAAAAAAATTTTTTTCAAAAATATTTACAAAAAAATTTAATAAGCATTTTCAAAAAGATATTTTACAGAAAAATATTAGAAAAAAAATTTTTTTAAAAAATTTTCCAAAAAATTTTCGAATAAAATTTTACAAAAAATTTTTAAAAAAATATTTTTACAAAAAATTTTTACACACAATTTTCGAAAAATTAAAACAAAAATTTCAATATTTCTTTGAAAATGAAAATCATGACTGTAACATAACATATATTTAATATTAAGAATATACATATGTATGTATGTGTGTATATAGAGTAACATATTTTTATACCCTTCACCACAGGTGGAAAGGGTATATATAAGTTTGTCATTCCGTGTGTAATTTCTACAATATTCATTTCCGACCCCATAAAGTATATATATTCTGGATCCTTATACATAGAGAAGTTGATTAAGCGATGTCCGTCTGTCCGTCTGTCCGTCTGTCCGTCTGTCCGTCTGTCCGTGTTAGTGTGGTAATGTCATTTGCCAAGGCATCAGAATAGATACAAAAAATTTAAGCACACCAATCTGTCAGGCATAGTTTCGAAAATTTTGGTATTGCAATTCAGCAACATCGGATCATTCCTTTGAAGGCTACGGGCCAAAAACCACGCCCACCTATATTTTTTTTACGTTTTTTTTACGTTTTTTTTTAATTTTTTTCGGCTTTAATGATTCTGTTTTGCCTTTTTTTGTCAAATAAATATTAGAGTGTGACAGGTAGATCGCAAGGAGTACATACAGATCTCGGGGGATCAATAACCCCCTGCGAGGGGCGATTTTTGTTTGTTTTTAGATTGGTAGGGTTTTTCTGCTTTGATTTGTATTAGAGACCTTAATAAAAAGCAATACGCATAGAGGTAGCCAATGGACCCACAGGGTACCTACTGACAAATAGGAGCAGTTAAAAGGGCCCCCCATGTGTCAATATGATGAATTTTTTTTTTTTTTGTAAGGATTTCTTTTTGCTTTAGTCTGACCATTCTAACTCAATATATTGGAGAAAGGTCCAAAATTTAACAAAAAAATTTCAATCAAATTTTTAAAAAAAAATTTTTTAAAAAATTTTTAAAAAAAAATTTTTTTAATTTTTTTCAAAAATATTTACAAAAAAATTTACAAAGCATTTTCAAAAAGATATTTTACAGAAAAATATTAGAAAAAAAATTTTTTTAAAAAATTTTCCAAAAAATTTTCGAATTAAATTTTACAAAAAATTTTTAAAAAAATATTTTTACAAAAAATTTTTACACACAATTTTCGAAAAATTAAAACAAAAATTTCAATATTTCTTTGAAAATGAAAATCATGACTGTAACATAACATATATTTAATATTAAGAATATACATATGTATGTATGTGTGTATATAGAGTAACATATTTTTATACCCTTCACCACAGGTGGAAAGGGTATATATAAGTTTGTCATTCCGTGTGTAATTTCTACAATATTCATTTCCGACCCCATAAAGTATATATATTCTGGATCCTTATACATAGAGAAGTTGATTAAGCGATGTCCGTCTGTCCGTCTGTCCGTCTGTCCGTCTGTCCGTCTGTCCGTCTGTCCGTGTTAGTGTGGTAATGTCATTTGCCAAGGCATCAGAAGAGATACAAAAAATTTAAGCACACCAATCTGTCAGGCATAGTTTCGAAAATTTTGGTATTGCAATTCAGCAACATCGGATCATTCCTTTGGAGGCTACGGGCCAAAAACCACGCCCACCTATATTTTTTTTACGTTTTTTTTAAATTTTTTTCGGCTTTAATGATTCTGTTTTGCCTTTTTTTGTCAAATAAATATTAGAGTGTGACAGGTAGATCGCAAGGAGTGCATACAGATCTCGGGGGATCAATAACCCCCTGCGAGGGGCGATTTTTGTTTGTTTTTAGATTGGTAGGGTTTTTCTGCTTTGATTTGTATTAGAGACCTTAATAAAAAGCAATACGCATAGAGGTAGCCAATGGACCCACAGGGTACCTACTGACAAATAGGAGCAGTTAAAAGGGCCCCCCATGTGTCAATATGATGAATTTTTTTTTTTTTTTGTAAGGATTTCTTTTTGCTTTAGTCTGACCATTCTAACTCAATATATTGGAGAAAGGTCCAAAATTTAACAAAAAAATTTCAATCAAATTTTTAAAAAAAAATTTTTAAAAAAATTTTTAAAAAAAAATTTTTTAAAAAAATTTTTTTCAAAAATATTTACAAAAAAATTTACAAAGCATTTTCAAAAAGATATTTTACAGAAAAATATTAGAAAAAAAATTTTTTTAAAAAATTTTCCAAAAAAATTTCGAATAAAATTTTACAAAAAATTTTTAAAAAAATATTTTTACAAAAAATTTTTACACACAATTTTCGAAAAATTAAAACAAAAATTTCAATATTTCTTTGAAAATGAAAATCATGACTGTAACATAACATATATTTAATATTAAGAATATACATATGTATGTATGTGTGTATATAGAGTAACATATTTTTATACCCTTCACCACAGGTGGAAAGGGTATATATAAGTTTGTCATTCCGTGTGTAATTTCTACAATATTCATTTCCGACCCCATAAAGTATATATATTCTGGATCCTTATACATAGAGAAGTTGATTAAGCGATGTCCGTCTGTCCGTCTGTCCGTCTGTCCGTCTGTCCGTGTTAGTGTGGTAATGTCATTTGCCAAGGCATCAGAATAGATACAAAAAATTTAAGCACACCAATCTGTCAGGCATAGTTTCGAAAATTTTGGTATTGCAATTCAGCAACATCGGATCATTCCTTTGAAGGCTACGGGCCAAAAACCACGCCCACCTATATTTTTTTACGTTTTTTTTACGTTTTTTTTTAATTTTTTTCGGCTTTAATGATTCTGTTTTGCCTTTTTTTGTCAAATAAATATTAGAGTGTGACAGGTAGATCGCAAGGAGTACATACAGATCTCGGGGGATCAATAACCCCCTGCGAGGGGCGATTTTTGTTTGTTTTTAGATTGGTAGGGTTTTTCTGCTTTGATTTGTATTAGAGACCTTAATAAAAAGCAATACGCATAGAGGTAGCCAATGGACCCACAGGGTACCTACTGACAAATAGGAGCAGTTAAAAGGGCCCCCCATGTGTCAATATGATGAATTTTTTTTTTTTTGTAAGGATTTCTTTTTGCTTTAGTCTGACCATTCTAACTCAATATATTGGAGAAAGGTCCAAAATTTAACAAAAAAATTTCAATCAAATTTTTAAAAAAATTTTTAAAAAAAAATTTTTTAAAAAAATTTTTTTCAAAAATATTTACAAAAAAATTTAATAAGCATTTTCAAAAAGATATTTTACAGAAAAATATTAGAAAAAAAATTTTTTTAAAAAATTTTCCAAAAAATTTTCGAATAAAATTTTACAAAAAATTTTTAAAAAAATATTTTTACAAAAAATTTTTACACACAATTTTCGAAAAATTAAAACAAAAATTTCAATATTTCTTTGAAAATGAAAATCATGACTGTAACATAACATATATTTAATATTAAGAATATACATATGTATGTATGTGTGTATATAGAGTAACATATTTTTATACCCTTCACCACAGGTGGAAAGGGTATATATAAGTTTGTCATTCCGTGTGTAATTTCTACAATATTCATTTCCGACCCCATAAAGTATATATATTCTGGATCCTTATACATAGAGAAGTTGATTAAGCGATGTCCGTCTGTCCGTCTGTCCGTCTGTCCGTCTGTCCGTCTGTCCGTGTTAGTGTGGTAATGTCATTTGCCAAGGCATCAGAAGAGATACAAAAAATTTAAGCACACCAATCTGTCAGGCATAGTTTCGAAAATTTTGGTATTGCAATTCAGCAACATCGGATCATTCCTTCGGAGGCTACGGGCCAAAAACCACGCCCACCTATATTTTTTTACGTTTTTTTTACGTTTTTTTTTTAATTTTTTTCGGCTTTAATGATTCTGTTTTGCCTTTTTTTGTCAAATAAATATTAGAGTGTGACAGGTAGATCGCAAGGAGTGCATACAGATCTCGGGGGATCAATAACCCCCTGCGAGGGGCGATTTTTGTTTGTTTTTAGATTAGTAGGGTTTTTCTGCTTTGATTTGTATTAGAGACCTTAATAGAAAGCAATACGCATAGAGGTAGCCAATGGACCCACAGGGTACCCACTGACAAATAGGAGCAGTTAAAAGGGCCCCCCATGTGTCAATATGATGATTTTTTTTTTTGTAAGGATTTCTTTTTGCTTTAGTCTGACCATTCTAACACAATAGATTGGAGAAAGGTCCAAAATTTAACAAAAAAATTTCAATCAAATTTTTAAAAAAAAATTTTTTAAAAAATTTTTAAAAAAAAATTTTTTTAATTTTTTTCAAAAATATTTACAAAAAAATTTACAAAGCATTTTCAAAAAGATATTTTACAGAAAAATATTAGAAAAAAAATTTTTTTAAAAAATTTTCCAAAAAATTTTCGAATTAAATTTTACAAAAAATTTTTAAAAAAATATTTTTACAAAAAATTTTTACACACAATTTTCGAAAAATTAAAACAAAAATTTCAATATTTCTTTGAAAATGAAAATCATGACTGTAACATAACATATATTTAATATTAAGAATATACATATGTATGTATGTGTGTATATAGAGTAACATATTTTTATACCCTTCACCACAGGTGGAAAGGGTATATATAAGTTTGTCATTCCGTGTGTAATTTCTACAATATTCATTTCCGACCCCATAAAGTATATATATTCTGGATACTTATACATAGAGAAGTTGATTAAGCGATGTCCGTCTGTCCGTCTGTCCGTCTGTCCGTCTGTCCGTGTTAGTGTGGTAATGTCATTTGCCAAGGCATCAGAAGAGATACAAAAAATTTAAGCACACCAATCTGTCAGGCATAGTTTCGAAAATTTTGGTATTGCAATTCAGCAACATCGGATCATTCCTTCGGAGGCTACGGGCCAAAAACCACGCCCACCTATATTTTTTTACGTTTTTTTTACGTTTTTTTTTTAATTTTTTTCGGCTTTAATGATTCTGTTTTGCCTTTTTTTGTCAAATAAATATTAGAGTGTGACAGGTAGATCGCAAGGAGTGCATACAGATCTCGGGGGATCAATAACCCCCTGCGAGGGGCGATTTTTGTTTGTTTTTAGATTGGTAGGGTTTTTCTGCTTTGATTTGTATTAGAGACCTTAATAGAAAGCAATACGCATAGAGGTAGCCAATGGACCCACAGGGTACCCACTGACAAATAGGAGCAGTTAAAAGGGCCCCCCATGTGTCAATATGATGATTTTTTTTTTTGTAAGGATTTCTTTTTGCTTTAGTCTGACCATTCTAACTCAATAGATTGGAGAAAGGTCCAAAATTTAACAAAAAAATTTCAATCAAATTTTTAAAAAAAAATTTTTTAAAAAATTTTTAAAAAAAAAATTTTTTAATTTTTTTCAAAAATATTTACAAAAAAATTTACAAAGCATTTTCAAAAAGATATTTTACAGAAAAATATTAGAAAAAAAATTTTTTTAAAAAATTTTCCAAAAAATTTTCGAATAAAATTTTACAAAAAATTTTTAAAAAAATATTTTTACAAAAAATTTTTACACACAATTTTCGAAAAATTAAAACAAAAATTTCAATATTTCTTTGAAAATGAAAATCATGACTGTAACATAACATATATTTAATATTAAGAATATACATATGTATGTATGTGTGTATATAGAGTAACATATTTTTATACCCTTCACCACAGGTGGAAAGGGTATATATAAGTTTGTCATTCCGTGTGTAATTTCTACAATATTCATTTCCGACCCCATAAAGTATATATATTCTGGATCCTTATACATAGAGAAGTTGATTAAGCGATGTCCGTCTGTCCGTCTGTCCGTCTGTCCGTCTGTCCGTGTTAGTGTGGTAATGTCATTTGCCAAGGCATCAGAAGAGATACAAAAAATTTAAGCACACCAATCTGTCAGGCATAGTTTCGAAAATTTTGGTATTGCAATTCAGCAACATCGGATCATTCCTTTGGAGGCTACGGGCCAAAAACCACGCCCACCTATATTTTTTTTACGTTTTTTTTACGTTTTTTTTTAATTTTTTCGGCTTTAATGATTCTGTTTTGCCTTTTTTTGTCAAATAAATATTAGAGTGTGACAGGTAGATCGCAAGGAGTGCATACAGATCTCGGGGGATCAATAACCCCCTGCGAGGGGCGATTTTTGTTTGTTTTTAGATTGGTAGGGTTTTTCTGCTTTGATTTGTATTAGAGACCTTAATAAAAAGCAATACGCATAGAGGTAGCCAATGGACCCACAGGGTACCTACTGACAAATAGGAGCAGTTAAAAGGGCCCCCCATGTGTCAATATGATGAATTTTTTTTTTTTTTTGTAAGGATTTCTTTTTGCTTTAGTCTGACCATTCTAACTCAATATATTGGAGAAAGGTCCAAAATTTAACAAAAAAATTTCAATCAAATTTTTAAAAAAAAATTTTTAAAAAAATTTTTAAAAAAAAATTTTTTAAAAAAATTTTTTTCAAAAATATTTACAAAAAAATTTACAAAGCATTTTCAAAAAGATATTTTACAGAAAAATATTAGAAAAAAAAATTTTTTAAAAAATTTTCCAAAAAATTTTCGAATAAACTTTTACCAAAAATTTTTAAAAAATTATTTTTACAAAAAATTTTTACACACAATTTTCGAAAAATTAAAACAAAAATTTCAATATTTCTTTGAAAATGAAAATCATGACTGTAACATAACATATATTTAATATTAAGAATATACATATGTATGTATGTGTGTATATAGAGTAACATATTTTTTTAAATGCGTTTGATTTTTTTTTTTAAATGCGATTGATTTAAAATAGATGAGATCTTTGTTTAAAACCTAGGTGCATTAAACACATAGACATCATCAGGATACCGGGTAAAAACTGCCAAAAATAAAATACACACGTTTATAGGTAAACGTTTTTTTTTTTTGAAGCCAGTGTAGCTACATGGCTACACGACCACCGTTGTGGATGTCGTCAACTTAGGCTAATTTCTATTTTATTCAACAAAAGAAAATGTCACAAATTACATTATTATTGTAAATTACAAATTCATATACAAACAAAAAGTTTTGGAGGAGATATTTAAAAGTTTTTGAAAAAGTTATTTAATTTT
Organism: Phasia obesa; assembly: GCA_949628195.1. Lineage (NCBI taxonomy): Eukaryota > Metazoa > Arthropoda > Insecta > Diptera > Tachinidae > Phasia > Phasia obesa. The sequence goes on from OX451219.1 coordinate 44,337,992, forward strand.
ATAAAAGCAAAATAAGTATTTCTACAACAATGTCAGAGTTTACGATGTAGCGTCGGCTTCAATATCATTAAGTAGCTGACAACACGGCGACAATTGTAGCAAACGGAATTTGTTTTCATTTGTCTTCTATTTCTTTAACTCATGAATAATGATTTTTTCTTATACGACTTTATTTAAATAAAGAGTCAACAATATGGATAATGCTGTACATGTCTGTATAAATAAAATCACCGTGGTGAAGGGTATAGAAGATTCGGCACGGCCGAATATAGCACTTTTACTTGTTTTAAATGCGTTTGATTTTTTAATATGTGATATCTCTGTTTTAAAACCTAGGTGCATTAAACACATAGACATCATCAGAATACCGACTACAAACTGTCAAAAATGAAACGTTGTGGCTGTCGTCAACTTAGGCTAATTTCTATTTTATTCAACAAAAGAAAATGTCACAAAATTGTAAATTGCAAATTCATATATAAACAAAAAGTTTTGAAGGAAATATTTACAATTTTTTGAAAAAGTTATTTAATTTTATAAAATCAAAATAAGTATTTCTACAACAATGTCAGAGTTTACGGTTGTAGCTGTCGTCTTCAATATCATTAAGTAGCTGACAACACGGCGACAATTGTAGCAAACGGAATTTGTTTTCATTTGTCGTCTATTTTTTTAACTTATGAATAATGATTTTTTCTCATACGAATTTTTTTAAGTAAAGAGTCAACAATATGGATAATGCTGTACATGTCTGTATAAATAAAAACACCGTGGTGAAGGGTATAGAAGATTCGGCACGGCCGAATATAGCACTTTTACTTGTTTTACTATAAAACTTATTTATTTTTGTAAAAAACAAAAATTTGTAAGAATTTATTATTTGTTTATTTTTGGTACTGTCAGTTTCAGTTTTTGTTGTTGGTTTTTAAGCATGTATAGTTGAGTGCTTTTTCTCGTTGTTTTTGAGGATGACAAATTTTTTTTTTCTCTAAATTAAGGGTTAATCGTGCATGTTAATCCACTTTTCCATACGTCAAAGTTGCGACATCTGGTTATGTCTGTGTTCCAAACCATCAATTCGGCTTCAAGAAAAAACATAGTACGATCGAACAAACTCACATATTAGGCAATGTTGTTAAGAAGACTTTTGAAGCCGCAATTCCAGAAGGTAGTATATTGGGGCCCTTTTTATACTTATTGTATACTTCAGACATGCCTACTAGTAACCGAGTTCACGAAAGACCCGAAGTAGCATCACGATATTTACAAGACCACATATTCAATTTAGAAAATTGGTTGAAGAAATGGAGAATAAAAGTTAATGAGCAAAAATCAACTCACATAACTTTCACACTGCGTAGAGAATCTTACCCCCCTATTCGGATAAATAATCAAACGATACCTCAGCTTTCAGACGTCAAATATCTCGGCATACATCTTGACCGGCGCCTTACATGGATACGCCACATAGAAACAAAGTTAACACAAATGAAGTTGAAAGCAGTCCAACTAAACTGGCTAATTGGCAGAAATTCTACTCTAGCTTTAGATTGCAAACTTTTATTATACAAGTCAATTCTAAAACCAATATAGTGTTATGGCATTCAATTTTCGGGCACTGCCTCAGCTAGCAACGTAGAAAAAATGCAAGGGCGCCAAAATAAGATTCTTCGTATAATTACATCTGCTCCTTGGTATGTAAAAAACTCGAACCTCCATAAAGATCTAAACGTGCCATCAGTTAAAGCGGAAATAGCGAAACTTGCCATAAAGTATTTAAAGAAGCTTGAAACTCATCCGAATCCATTGGCCCACAACAAACTAAATGAACCTGGTTACATTCGACTAAGAAGAAGGGACACTGCTTCTCTCATCTGTACATCAGAGGGATAACCCGCAAATTACAGTAACCCTGAAACATACATTTTTTTGTCCAGCACTGGTTGGACTTAACAAGTATATTTTTAGACTTAAGATATGAGTAATTATATATATATCGATAAAAATGCGTGCTTTCACTGCATTTGCTCCACTTTTTCTTGGAAATAAGATATTTTTGCGTAAAAAGAGTATCCTATATTTGAACCAGGATACTGAGGTACCTTCTCACAAAGTTTTATTAAAATCTATCCAGTAGTGTTTATGTGATGCGGACACAGACAAAAAGACAGACAGACAGGAAAAATGCTACTATTTTATTATACCCGTATGTATAGATGTAGCAATAAGGTATTTTATTGTGACAATATAGAATGCTAGAGGTTGTTACTTTATGTTTTAAATAGTAAAATAAACTTCCGTAATTTGCCAACAAATACAGCAATTAAACTTTTGTCAGAAGAGAAAATAAATTTCTCACATGTGTATACGAGAATATTTTTTTTTTTTAAACTTTATCATCAAAAATATCAGCAAACTTCAATTGTATGTTGCAAAACTAACAATTTAACTATAAAAGATACTCTAGCAAAATATTTAAATGTAGGTAGTATCCCCGCAAACATTTGCTATTGGAAACGCGGGTCAAAAGTGACTTTAATTTTCTGCTGGGAAGACTAATCGCCGCTGAAATAATCAGGAATTAAGTCGCAGAGCGGTATTTCAAAAGCCCGATTCCGTGTACAAAAACTCTAGTGCTTGTCGACAATGGAACTATGTACATTATTTGCTTTAATACACAGTGTCTATTTTATACCCTTCACTACAGGTGGAAAGGGTATATATAAGTTTGTCATTTATATATACATATAACTAACTAACTAAATAACTTTTTCCTACTTTACAGGAGAATGAAAAAACTAAATATAAATTATAGTTTTGTAGTCGCGAATTATTTTTTAACACAATTTTTTTAATTCTCCTAGCGTTTTAATACTTTAAAATTTGTTTTATTTTTAAATACAATGTATTAGAAGATTATCTATCCAAATATGCAAAAAAGCGCAATTAAAAAAACGAGTTCGGGCCTTTCTATATTAAGGTAACAATATGTATGTATATACATATATGCGTTTGTTTCTTTGTCGGAAAGCAAACAAACCAACGCAGTGAACCGCTCTTTCCAAAATTTTCACAGTTTGTTATTAGATATACGGATGGTAAAATAGGGTACTTATTTTTTAATATTCGACGTGGGCTTGGCACCTCCCATACAAACTAAATATTTATCATGGTGTTGCTTGGTAACAGTAATAGGTAGCGCCTTGAAACTTTGCACCAGTAACCTCTATATTAACAAGCATTGTTTAGAGAAAAATATACCGGATTGGAATAGTGAGCGTGGTACCTCCCATGCAAAGTGAAAAATTATTACCGTGTATCTAGAGAACTACAATAGACAGTGTCTTGAGTCTTTACACGAGTAACCCCTATGGTAATATGCATAGTCTACCAAAATACAAAATTAATTCGGACAATGGGCGTGGTACCTCCCATATAAAGTGAAAAATTATTATCCTGTAACTCAAGAACTGCATAGGAAGCACCATGTAGTTTCGCACAAGTAACCATCATATTAACGTACATAGTTAAGCTGAACACAGACTGAATTGGAATAGAAGATTTGGTGCCTCCCACACAAAGTGAAAAATTATTTTGATGTTCCTGGCGAACTGCAATAGTTAGCGCCTTGAAACTTTGCATGAGTAACCACTGTGCAAATACGTATAATATACTAAATTACAAAATGAATTGAGAGAGTGGGCGTGGTACCTCCCATATAAAGTGAACAATTATTATTGTCTACATAGATTACTATAATAGGTATGGTCTTAAAAGTAGGTACAAGTAGCCAATGCGTATTCTCTAGAAAAAGATAGGCTGGATTGGAACAGTGATCATGGTACCCCCTATACAAAATATATTATCCTGTATCTTGAGAACTGCAATAGGTAGCGTCTTGGAATATTGCATCAGTAACCCCCATACGAAGATATATTGTGTAGAAAAACACAGACTGAATTGAAATGGTGGGCGTTATACCTCCTATATATTAATGGTACCAATACATAATTGGCTTGAAGAACTACAATAGATGGAATGGATGAAGAACTACAATAGATGGAGCCTTGAGACTTTGCACAAGTAACCCTCAGAGTAATGTGCATAGTATAGCAAAATACAGACTGGATTGGGACAGTGGACGTGGTACCTCCCATATTAAGTGAAAAATTATTATCGTGAGCCTAGAGGACTACAATAGCTAGAATCTTGAAACTCTGCACAAATAACCCTGGACATAGTCTAACATAATAGAGACAGGATTAGGATAGTGTGAGTCGTTCCTCCCATAAAAAGTAAAAAATTATTATCGTGTTAATATGTATAGCAAAGCAAAAACAGATTGATTGGGAACAGTAGGCGTCGTACCTTGTATATAAACTAAAACATTTTTAATGTGAGAATAGCGTGTGTTTTCGAAAAGAGAGAAAAAAATACGGCCAAACCTAAAGGCCATACTTTTCTTTCAAGTGTTTATTGTATTTTTTGTAGATGGCTGTAGCGAAACTCACCGGGGATAGCTAGTGTTATATAAACCCGTTCCACACTATAATAGAAGTAACCATGTGTTTTCAGAGGTAATATGTATAATAATTTAATTTTAGGGGTTATACCTGGATCTATGTTTTGTACGTATAAAATAAAATACCATTTATAATTTAAATTATATTTTTATTTTACCATACGTAGTTTATTTATGGTACAATTTTTGAATCTTAAAAGTTCTTAACGATATAAGGGAGGTGGGGACAGCTTTCTCATTATATGTGATTCATAAGATAAATTAAATAAAGAAATATATTTTTTGTTTTTCGAGGAGAATCGAGGTTTGTACACTGGTGCATTTTTGGTACAATTTAATCAATATTTGTTGTACTTTTTTTACAATAATAAACATTTTTTATTTCTAAATTGCAACATTCTTGATTTATATACATATGTTCAGGATTTTTATTATTTGCTTTGATAACCTTTGTTAGGTAATTTAGTTTGCATGGCCTTTTTCTTAAACTATAGCATTTGAAAGTTTTTGCATCGCCGCAAATAGTTTCCGGCAGTATTCAGCTGATTAATTTTCCCATTTTTCTAGTGAGAAATCGTAAGGTCTTTTTTGGAAATTAGACTCTTCAATTATTCTTAAAACTAACTCCAATCATACTCTATCGGATTAAGATCCAGCTACTTTGGTAGTTTCAAGCACTTGCTCCGCTTATGAAATAGTTAAGTATTTTGTAAAAAAATAAATGTTAGTAAATAAGCAAAACAAAAACAGAAATTCAAGGAAGCAAGTTCGTGACTAAAATATCCTAGTGTAGAAGTTTTTATTTGTCCTATTTTAATATCGAGCTACTGAATGTATTTATATTTTGTTTGTGTTTTTTTTACTAAATGACTATTTTATCATTGGGGCGGTACAATTTAAACATCAAATCCCAACACTGATGTATATGTGCTACTCGTGTTTATTTTACGATTGTGTTTTTATGAACGTTTGCATATGAGGTATTCTAAAAAACTCGACAACAACAATTAATACAGGGTTAGCAATGTTCTTTGCCTTTAAGTGTTGTTGTTTTATTGTTGAGCATATGATTACCCTCATAAATTTATCTTAACAAAAGTCAAATTTTATTTTATATTGATAACTAATGTAGACGGTTATGAAAAATAAATTCTTCTTTCGTAACAATATAATTAGAAATATGCCAAAATCTACTTTTTGCGAAAAAGAACTTTTTTATTGTTGAATATGGTTCTTTAGGGCTTCGGTAGCAACTTTTGTTCTTTGAGTTTTTCATAATTCCGTTATTTACAAAATTACCGTTATTTTTAGGTTATTGAAGACAATCAAAATTTTGACCTTTTGACCTTTAAATTTCCAGAATTCGACCAAATAATGTTTGGCAAATTTGTACAAAATCCTTTGGCGAATATTTTTGCTGAATATATGAACTCATAGTGTTTGCATACATTTTTCAATAAAAATGAGTTTTGCGCCGTCTAGCGGCAATAATTTGTACTAAATATATTCAGCAATTTGAAATGTAATTTGAATATCTTTTCATTTTCATTTTTTTTTTGAAAATCGGTTGAAAAATAACCGAATGAGAAAGAGAAGAGCTAGAAGATATTTAATAGTTTCAAAATTTTTATTAAAATATGTATGTAATTTAGTCATTATAATTTTGTACGTAACTACACTTTTAGTTTTCCGAATAAAATTTCAGTTATTTTAATAGAAATGTATTTCACAGATTATTATTTTTTTTTATTATTTATATTTTTAAAACATCAAGTTATTTTTAATAAAAATAATAATAAAAATTTTATTATTTAAATTTTCAGAGGTCTACATAAGAGTGTAAGTTCTTTAATTTTTCTTTGACTTGATGAGACTCTAATTCCAAATTTTCACCGTAATATTTATAATTTAAACCTCTCAAAATGTTTATTCGCATTTTAAGAATTTTTATCCGATTATTCTGTACATCGTCATAAGGTAGTTCATGTAAAAAATTAAATAATAGGCTCATCCATATGAATCGAATTTAGAAATAGGACTTTACTTTCCATTTTCGTTCCTCAGCATTCCATTTTTAATTTTCATTATATTTACAACATTTTCCATACCTTACTTCGTTGGATGGAACTGCAGAAAAGGAAGTGAATGCATTTGTTTTGCCGGGCCTTTACTTACTGACATCTAGTGTATATTTCTTTATGAGGTTCCATATCCTCGTTCCTCACCGCCATCGCAAACACTCTTTCCACATTGACTTTACTGTGGAATGAGTATACATCTACAGGTCTATCGATATATCTTTTTAACATTGAATCTTTCGCAGGCGCTACAACTGTTTGACAAATGTCAACAAATTTTTTCCAAATTTGCAGTAAGAAAATTAAGCTTGGCTGTGTTAAAAGCAAATTGAAATTTGTGGGGAACTAAATTCAAGAACGATGTTTTATTTATATCTTTCAACTCTAAATATTCGAATATTTGATACAGCACATCCCTAAAAGTTGGATGATCTGATTTTTACGTACTTTTTTATACAAAAGCTTTTTTATGAGAGTAATTTGTTCAATTTACCAGGGATATCAATTACATAATGTAATTAATTACACAAGCAATTACTAATTACATGTAATTCTAATTCGAAATTTTCAATTACAATTACATTCAAATTTTGTAGTTGTAATTACAATTACTTGTAATTAGTAATTGAAAATTTTCAATTACACATTACCTGTAATAGTAAATGTAATTGAATTTCCCCATGTCTGTAAGTTACTCAGCTACCAGACTTTACGGAAAAAGTACACAAACGGACATATTATTGATAACACTAAGAGAGATGCTCTTATCAATTATTCGATTATACTAATAGATTAAATAACAGTAAATCAGTAAAAAATGTTCTAAACAAAAACATTGATACAAAGAAAAACAATAACATTAGATATGTAAAAACTTAAACTATGAAAGAATGAATAAAATTTGCCGAAAATAGGCTTTAATGTTTTTTGTACGGCACAAAATGGGCTGAATATTATGCCTTGAAATTCAACTTGGTTATTGACAACTATAATATCTAAAATTCTGCGGTGGTGCTTGAAGATTACATTCCTACTTCAAAAGTTATATGTGAATGAAGGTGAAAAAAACGAATTTTTTAAATTTTTTCGCTTTATTTTCCAAATTTATTTGTAAACGAAAAATGCGATCGTCACGCACCACCGCAGAATTTTAGAACTTGAAATCATTAATAACTGTGTTGAAAGGCAATACATAATATTCAGCCCAATTTGTGCCGCGTTAAATGTAGCAGTAGTATTTTCTTGCTTCCAAGTTTTGTTGTTGCCATTTTTTTTCAGTGTATATATGTAACAATAATAATAGTAAATGGAAGATAACTACCCAAACTAACTAAGCAAAAAATAAAAACATTGATTTTGTAGCTGTTAACATAAATATTGCGTTAAATTCATAAAAGTTTTAAAATTTCCAAATTTCCGTTTTAGGACAAGTAAGGGACACTTTAATTACCAATTAAGGTAGCTGACTCTACCCCCGAAGCAATAAAAATCATTCGGCATTCATAGTCTGAAAATTAAAAAGTAAATTTTTTTGGCATATTGCTAAATATAATATAATTTTAACAGGACCGTATCAGTATACATTAGTATTGCTTGTTGAATATTTTTTGCTGTGGCACTTAGTAATCGATATGGAATACAAACAAAATTTCTGGAATTTCTTGAAGGCTGGCCTGTTGGTCCACTTGTCTACATTCTCAGCTGGATGAATATCTCAATACCAACAGAAAGTTTAGACACTATTTAAAGAACACTACCCTACAATAATAGATTTTATGCATAACCTACATATGTTACAACATTCTGTGTAATTATCAGCAGCAGTATATAGGTAAGAGTCTGGAAGTTTAGTTTAGATTACTTTCAAAACAAAAGAAATTTCGAATCAAATATTCTTAGGACACTGACGACGTTGCACAATGCTTTGTTCCCATATAACGATGGGACAAAAATAGAATGAGTTGACACAGACTTTTAATATAACTTTGCAGGACAGTTATATTTAGCATAGTTAAGATAAATTTTAGTTTTTGAAAAAATCGGAATAAGGACACGCCTACCGCCCATGTCCCAAAAAGCAAATGTTTTTATATTTGCTATGTTATTCAACAAAAAAATGTGAAAACATAGGTTTGTTAAACCCGTCATAATCACTCTTGATCCTGTCAAATGTCCTTTATAGAAAAAATGCAATAAATCTTACAAAAATAATATGAATTTCATGAAACTTATGAATACCTATTAGTAAAAAGGTGCTGTTTTTGACTCACAGAATGACTGTTTTTGACTCACAGTCACGCATACTCACGGTGAGAAAAAATTTACTCACACACTATCACGGGCAAATAAATTTAGAAAAAAATCCTTTCAAAGCACATCACTAGTTCTTGAAACGGTATCTTCATCATTAACGACACTTTCTTTTTGTATATATTAATAAATATCTTCACAATCTTCAAATATTATTATCAATCTTGATATTCCCTATTGAAATAATAAATGGATCTGTAGATATTAACAAATGAATCATAAAATCCATAAGCGTGTCTATTCGAGACGTTTTCGGGTATGCGCAAACCATACTTTTCTCACATTTTTGTGATTTGCTTTTAGAACTTCTTCCAACAACCAGCCTAAAATGGTTTTTTTTATTGAATTTCAGAAAGATGTTCTAAATCATATCTACCTATTGGTGGATTCAAATTTTATGTTCGTTATATTTATAGACCACAGACACTCAGTTGTACTCACCCAGAGTACAGTATTGTGCCCATATTCATAAAAATTAAAGCTTACTTAAAGTTTACTTTATGTCACTTACTTTAAGTAAACTTTATTTTTTATGCATAAGGGCATTAGTATTTAATATTGACCCAAATGAAATTTTTAAATCATTCTGTTTTATTTAAATATTTATCTACAGAAAATTATTTTTATAATTGACTAAAAATAGTATTAAATATAATCACAAAAAAAGGAAAAATATGTTTTTTTTAATTTATTGTTTTTTCAAGTTCCGGTTCGAATTTTATAATTTTTTATAATTTTATGCCTATCAATAGAAGACGTTATAAGAGTAGAAAACACGGGAAAAAAATCAGAATACCATATTTTTCCTTTCTTTGTAATATTCAATAAAATTTAACAATTTTTAAGCTTCAATTAAAATAAATGCGATCTTTATAACAATTAAAAAATATTATAAACAAACTTTATATATTAAAATTTATATATCTTTTATATGAAATATACTAAGCTATCTCAATTTTTAGTTATTGTTGCAAAAATAAATTTTTAGCGATTATTTTTGTGTAACAATAAAAAACTACCTAACTTGTGACTTCACCGCTCCTTTGCAGTAAAACAAAGAGATAATTTCAGTATTATTTTCCTTCAGCACTTTTTCGATAGTGGCTTTTATGGTAAACAGTAAAATTACAACTTATATTTTGCGGCGTTTGTAGTTTTTTTTTTTTCTTTAAAAACCTTTAAAAAGTAGAAAAATTCGAGCCAAAATCAAAAAATTGACTTTAAACAAATATAGTTTTTTTCAAGGTTGCGGCAAAATTTTCTTAATTTTTTCTTTGACCATGCTGTTAAAAAACACAACAAATTAGCAAAAACAGGAAAAAATACCATATTTTCCTTTTTTGTTTAATATGCCATCGAACTTAAAACATATTTAAATTTTAATTTGAATAATATGATTTTTTACGTGCAGTAAGAAGTGACTTTAGCAAAATATTTACAAAACCTTCTAATAACATATTATTGCTAATAATTTTAGCTACCAGAAAAACCAAATCTCGATCTACTGCTTTCAAAATTTAGATGTGTGCAGCTGTTAAGAAAGAGTCAAAACTAAGTTTTATTTTTAATAATTAAAGCACATAATTATCTGACTTTTGCGCCCTCTGGTGCCGTCTTAAAAATTCTTTCACATGGGTTCGAATTATGGTGTTAGCTGTCGAACAGTATAACTTTTGTTACAATACAAGATAGAGTTATTTATTGTATTTTTGTGCGTCGTAGCAATGCAATAAATACTTAACCTATCACAATTTAAGAATATTTACATATATTTAGACCAGGAAAATCCGGGGCACATAGAATTCGTCATACATTATACTTTGACGTATTCAAATGTGATTAAAGTACCGGAAGAGGTTGACACAATGTGTACTTTGTCGACGGATATATTATCAGGAAAGAAAACACTTAAAAAGCGTTGTTTTTTATTTTACTACATTTAATTAATTAATTTTGTTTTATTTTTGGTCGCACTCAACACAAAAATTAAATCAAAACAAAGAAAAACCAATTGATAGCTATCAAACTGCGCAACGTACGTCAAAAGTTAAAAGATGCCCAACTTTCGTACTTTGCGTTGACGGAGACGTACTGATTGTGACAACGTCTCACAACAAAACATATATTTCAACTTTATTGTACGTTGAAAAAGGCGACGTATGACGGATTCAATGTGCCCTGGCCTCAATGGTTTCTCTTTCCGATAGATGATAAAACTGCACACGTTTGCCAGATCTGCAAACGCTATTATTATGTTTGCCAAGTCGTTACAAATAGAATTTCGTCTTCGAAGATCACCGCATTGTTATAGTGGCTATTCCTTTCGGAAATTTCGTTTTACATCGTGCATTTTCTATCGCATCACTTTTTTAAGGGATATACTCAATTGGCATAACAAAACACAGAAAAACTGTGTCTAAATACCTAATAAAATAGAACAAAATTTATAAGATATCTCTATGGTTTTTGTTTTCAAGAAGAAAGTCTTATTATTTTAATAATAAGGAAACCGTTTTTGAAAAAATCAAGAAGAAAACTTAGGATTTTTATAAGGTATTATTATTGTTTTTTTCCAAACAGGGTTTTTTCTTGATTTTATTAGTCTATATTGCTTTTTTATAAAAACATAGAAAGTTAACAAAAGATCTCAAAAATGAGAAACTGAACACAATTGGTATATTGCTTTTTTTGCATCTCTTTTAAAATTGTTTGCTAATCAATCTTTGATTTCTTTCTACCTTTTCTTTTTGTAGTATTTTATTTTGCCTTCATATTATCTTCTATTTTTTCAGGATTGTCTCTAGAGGGGGTTGAATCCACATAATTTATAAAACATGAAAAAAACCAAGTGAAATTTTTTTTGCCTCTGCTAGGGATCGAACCTGGTGTGCTTTGTTTTGTAGGCACGCCCTTAACTACTACACCAAATGTATATTTTATATTTTATGCTTTAACAAACCGTTTCTCTGTTGATTTCTATAAACGAAATAACAAGAAAGCTAATATAATCAAGAAGATAACCTTATTAAAAAAATTAAAAACTTGATTTACACATGATCATATAGGAACCTTAATGAAATAAATCAGAAAAACCTTTTTAAAAAATCAATTAGGTAGGCTAATGAAATCAATAAGAAATCCATTTTTTATAAAAATCATAAGAAAACTTAATAGAATCAAAAAGTTTTTCTCTATGGATTGTTTTTTTGTGTCAAAAATGAGTAAAAAAATTGTGAATAACAAGTTTTCTTATTGATTTAATGGGATTTTCTTATTGATAAAATTAAAAAGATTTACCACTTGAAGGAATAAGGAATCCCTTTGAAAATTTCTTCTTTTCTCTCTGCTGGCATACCCCTTAGCCTAAAAACATTTGATGGAGAAAATCTTTTTGATTCTATTAGTCATTTTTGGCTCTGTGAATAACCAAAATTCTTACTGTTTGAGTACCGAAACTAAATGCTACATCTAGAAAAAATAGCTGTTTGGTGCGCTTTATAAACCTCTAAAATAACTGGTTCTTACTAAATGAATGCATTACGGCATTAATTTAAAACGTGAGACAATCTTGTTTCTAAGATTGTACATAAACAAGTGTTATTGAATAAAAAGGCAGTACTTTTTATTTTAGCACTTAAAAAAATAACTTTATTAGATCTTTCTATTCCTTAGGGTAGTTTCATGTCCGGTACTTTAAAAAAGTCTGAACAATGATCTTACCAGTTGGGAGGCAGAATGCTAATTGACAAAACCTTACATACTACTGCGGTATTTATAGCAAAATTTACATGTACATGGTTTTAACTTTTAGTAGTATAAGTGATTACTCATAGGGTTGCAAAAATAAGTATTTGACAACTAAGGCCGTTAAATTTAAATATTATCTTAAGATCTACAATGTTGTATTTTGAAGTTAACTTAGTGTTGTATTTTAAAGAAACGTTAAATTCAAATGTTATTTCAAATATTCAGGGATGTGTTTACAAATTCATGTGCTTAAGTAGGTTTAAAATAAAAATAAATAAATTAGATAAATATGGACTGCTTCATTCTCCCCCTGTGATGCCGACGACGTCCCGGCAAGGCAGCAGCTAAGTCTTTCGAGGTCGGCCTCTTCGTCGTAGCATATGTACTGGAGGTTGAGATTCACTTGAACTGCTTACCACGGGTGTTAAGGCTGATGCGTGATAAGTTCCCAATGGCAAATTGAGGTCATCTTCATGCGCAATTACGTAAGATGTAGTTCCCTTTTTCTCTATTATTGTGTACGGGCCATCCCGTTTGGGTACGAATTTGGATGTAACTCCCTTGTTGGTGTTGCTCAAAACATGTGTAGTGACTAGAACTTTTGATCCAATTTCTAAGGGAGGTTGATTTCTTCGTTGTTTGTTACTGTTATTTTTGTTGTGATCTTGCTGTTTATATACATTTTCCTTGACTTCTGTGAATACATCAGCAAGTGTATGGAGATATGGAGTGATTTCAGCAACAAAGTTCTCAGACTGAACAATCGCTTTGAGATCGTGTTGAACATCATCTATAGTTCTAAGTTCTCGTCCGAAAGTTAAATATGCGGCAGTGTATTTAGTACTCTGGCAAAAGGTAGTGTTCATGGCAAAACGTATACTTGGCAATTTTTCATCCCATCGTTGATGATTATTACCTACTAAAATTGCTAGTTGAGCTTTCATGTCACGATTTTTCCGTTCTACTGGGTTGGCCTCAGGATGGTATACGGGTGTTAGTATGTGCTGTATATTTAAACAATATACAACTTTTTGCATGACAGCGGAAACAAACTGTACTCCATTGTCACTTATGATTTTTCGTGGTACCCCATATCGTAAAAACACCTCGTCTATTAGGGTTTTAGCACATGCTTCTGCTGTAGCGACTTCTAGTGGAAATAGTTCGACCCATCTACTGGCAATATCTTCCACGATGAAGATCCATTGATAGCCGTTGGGAGACACTGGTAGCGGACCAAAAAGGTCTATAGCAACAATTTCAAATCGTTGATTACTGGAAACTGTTTGGTATAAGCCGGCAGGTTTTAAATTGGTAGCTTTATACCTTTGGCATTGAATACATTCCTTAACGTGTTTTTCGATGTCTTTGCGAATTCCTGGCCAGTAGTATCTAAGGGTGATTTTATTTATAGTTCTATCAATACCGTAGTGGCCAGCTGTGTCATAGTTATGGTAATGATTTAAAATTTCTTTTCGTTCATCTAAGGGCACTACAAGCTGAGCATCATCAGAGTCCTCATTGCTGTAGCAGTACAATACACCATCATTCATTAAAAACCCTCTTTTGGACCAGTATGTGACGTCTTCGTTGCTGTTTTCAAAACAATCTATAATTTTTTTAAGATTCGGATCTTTTTGTTGACTTTCTCTTATTTGGCTAGCACTCTTTCTGGGCATCTCGATAGAAAAAGAGCAGATTTCACAAGGAGCAGTCTCTTCATGATTTTCTTCGCATTGTGGCCTAGATAATGTGTCAGCGATGACGTTTGTTTTTCCAGGCTTGTACTCAATTTTGATGTCAAATGGTTGTAGTAAAAGTGCCCATCGAGCAAGGCGACCTGTTGGCGATTTAATATTCATCAGCCATTTCAATGGTTGGTGGTCGGTAATTAGCTTTACCAATGCTCCTTCAATGTATCCACGGAATTTCTGCACGGCCCATACAATGGCGAGCGCTTCTCGTTCTATAGTTGAATAGTTTTGTTCTGCATTGGACAGGAGTCTACTGGCATATTCAATGGGATGCTCATCTGCACCCTCCCCCTGGAGCAAAACTGCACCAAGAGCGTAACCACTGGCATCGGTCTTTAATATGAAGGGCTGACCATCCACAGCTTGTTTTAATATTGGCGCCGATGTCAGAAGTATTTTTAGTTTTTCAAAGGCATTCTGTTGTTCTGAGGTCCAACGCCACACGGCATTTTTTTTGGAAAGGGAGGATAATGGCTTGGACACATCGGCAAAACACGGTATGAAACGGCGGTACCATGCTTGCAAGAAGGAAAGCAATTCCTTTACATTTTTGGGCTCTTTTCGTTGTCGTAAGGCAGATACTTTTTCAGGATCTGTCATGATACCCTGAGGAGTGAGTATGTGTCCCAAATATTTTACTTCGCTGCAAGCAAAGCGACACTTCTCCAGATTAACTTTAAGGCCAAAATCTTGAAGACGCTGAAAAATTAAACTTAAATCCTTCAAGTGTTGGTCAAATGTAGGTGAGCAGGATATTATGTCATCTAAGTAGGCCAGAAGAATCGTATCTCCTAGTGAAGCTTTAAGTCGATCGATAAGCCGTTGGAAAGTGGCTGGGGCATTTCGTAGTCCAAATGGCATTCTGGTGAACTTGTACATGCCAAATGGAATAACAAATGCATCTGCCAATAGCCACATTGTAAATCAAGCGTGGACATAAAGCTGGTAGCTTTGGCTTCGTGCAGGATGTCATCCACTCTTGGTAATGGATATCGGTCTGGCTTGGTAATCGCGTTTAGCTCACGGTAATCGATACACAACCGAATTCCACCAGTCTTTTTTGGTATAATGACCACCGGAGCAGCCCATGGTGACTGACCTTCGACAATGACTCCTAATTTGATCATTCGTGATATCTCATCTTTCAGAGCGGCTTTCCTGGTTGGTGATAATCGATATGGAGGAATTGCAACAGGGTCCTGATTTTCAGTGTGTATGCGATGGATCGCAAAGGGAGTAGCTGTTGTTGGCTCTTTAAAAACATCTTCATGTGTTACTAATAGTTGATCCAATTCTTTACGTTGTTCGCTAGTAAGCCCAATACCATCAGAATCTTTTAAAAAGTGGATATCTAATGAGTAAAGTGGCATGAATACTTCAGCGAGATACTCTTCTCTATCAGATTTTAGGATTTTGACTGGAGGTCCAAACAATCTAGAAACCTCTGTAGGGGTTCTTTCTCCGACCGGGATTGTATCTCTAAAGATGTTCTGGATGGTATGAGGGGAGTAGTCATTTGAAGCCTTGGGGGTATTTAACAATGGTGAAATCATATTTTTCTCTTCGACGAAACTCACAAACTCTGAGACTTCCTTCATTGCCTTGGTGCATGGAGAAGCTTCTTCACTGGTGATATCCAAGTTGAAAACTCCAACCTCCAAAGGATTTGTAAAAAGAAATCTGGTCTTTGGTGAATCTTCAAAATACCAGCATCTCTGTGCCATATTTAGGACAATCCCCGCCTGTTCCAGAAAGTCTGATCCTAGTAGGGTACGACTTTTTTCTGCATTTGGCAAGTACACTAGCCGAATTTTCCGGACTCGAGCGCCAATTTTCACGTCACAAATGGTGTGCATCACTTTTCCAACGGTAGTTGATCCATTAGCCAAGGTAACCTCCGCTCGTACATCTTGAAAAACACAACCATTTTGAGTCAGAATTTTCTTTAAATTCAGACTGGCAACACTGGTTTTTGCACCAGTGTCAAACACGGCTTCCCCTTTGAGACCAAATACTTCCACATGTGTTGTTGGCAATGCGTGACCTATAACCGTTGTTGCTATGGAATTAAACGATAAATACTGGGGGCTGTCCTTAGAATGGCTGCTACAGTTAGGGCAATTAGCTCGGTATACCCCAGGTGCGCCACAACCATAACATGAAAATGTGGGTTTTTTAATCACGGCTGTTGATGGTTGATTGATTTGTTTTTGTTGCTGCTCATCTGCTACTAGCTTGGCTTGTTGTTCGTCTCTCTTTTTCTTTTTGAAGCAGCTCTCAATGCTGTGGCCTTTAATGCGACAAAAGGAGCAACGATTACTTGCTGTGCCCTCTTGCTTTACCTCCATATTTGATGCTGGACGAGCTTCGGTTAAAAACATTTCTGCCTCTCTGCAGGCAGAAATCAGGTCGGCAAATGTTTTTACATTGTCTCGGCGAACACGTTCCCGAATGCTGATATTTAATAAACCATATATCATGTTTATTTGGACTTCCTCTGTAACAGACACCTTTAACTGCGAAAACAGTAGCCTCTTCTTACATATAAAGCTGTCAGTCGGCTCTTTTCTTTGTTGTTTTGCCTCAAAAATATTGACAAAAATACGCCAATCAGGTATTGGCGGTGAAAACGTTTGGCGTATCAGCGTTTTCGCTGCATCAAAACTGGTTACTGTGTCTTTGACGCCAATCCACCACGACGCCGCGTAGTCCTCAAGCAATAGGGGCATCCCTCTAACTGCGTCAGAAATATTTTATGTGTCCTTGAATATGCTTATGGCAGCCAAAAATTCTTCCACCACTGCGGGATCTCTCTGTCCCTTGTAACGCGATGTACACTGGGTGAACGATCCACTTCTGTCGGTGCTACCCATAGCTGCTAATATTTGTTGAAATTGTTCTGGCGAAAATGTTGCCATGTTGCTGCTATTAATTTCAGCTGTTGTTGTAATAGCTTCGTTGGCGTCGTTGTCTAAGTTTGACGCTTTATTGTTGGTTTTGTTGTCAACGGTGGTCGTTTTACTGTCGGCTTTATATTTTCCTGTTGTTGGTTTTTCGGTTTTACCTTTCACGTTGGCCGCTGGCTTGTCGGCTTTACCTTTTACGTTGGCCGCTGGCTTGTCGGCTTTACCTTCTACGTTGGTCGCTGGCTTGTCGGCTTTACCTTCTACGTTGGCCGCTGGCTTGTCGGCTTTACCTAAAGATGATTCGTCGGTTCCGCTTTCTTCAGAAATCTGTTGTTCGTTTTTTTCGGCTTCGGATTTGTACGGAGCCACAAGGTTGGGCGCCAGTGAGACAATCTTGTTTCTAAGATTGTACATAAACAAGTGTTATTGAATAAAAAGGCAGTACTTTTTATTTTAGCACTTAAAAAAATAACTTTATTAGATCTTTCTATTCCTTAGGGTAGTTTCATGTCCGGTACTTTAAAAAAGTCTGAACAATGATCTTACCAGTTGGGAGGCAGAATGCTAATTGACAAAACCTTACATACTACTGCGGTATTTATAGCAAAATTTACATGTACATGGTTTTAACTTTTAGTAGTATAAGTGATTACTCATAGGGTTGCAAAAATAAGTATTTGACAACTAGGCCGTTAAATTTAAATATTATCTTAAGATCTACAATGTTGTATTTTGAAGTTAACTTAGTGTTGTATTTTAAAGAAACGTTAAATTCAAATGTTATTTCAAATATTCAGGGATGTGTTTACAAATTCATGTGCTTAAGTAGGTTTAAAATAAAAATAAATAAATTAGATAAATATGGACTGCTTCAAACGCCTTTTAAATCATTCGTGTTTTAGTCAATTCAAAATTAGTTTCGTGCCGAAGTTTACGAAACGAATAAAACAACATCTGCATCAGTGTTGGGATTTATGCTACAGGTGTACCAAATTTGGTACAATAGATACATCATATGAAATTTCATATGAAATTTATGCAATAAATTTTTTTCTATCGGATTAAGATCCGGTCACTTTGGTGGAGTTTCAAGCATCTGATAAAAATTGCAGAATAACCAGCTGCTAACATGTAATAATTATTATAATTGTTACAATATTTAAATGTCAGAGACAATTGTGAAGATAAAAATTATTAGAAAACGACAACGAGTCATTTTAAATTATATTAATTAGCTAAAAGAGAACAATGCAATATTGTTTTTAGCTTTATATACCATTGCAATTTACTGCAAAATTTTGCAAAAATTGTTGTTTTAACATAAGGGTAATTCCATGTCAAATCAACCAAGTTTTCAAGTTTACCACTTCCGATTTTTTGGAAACTTCTGTTGTTTATATTCCTCGACTTTCTGCAGCCAAATATAATTTTAGAAAAATTCTATCTCTTACAGTTTTTTAGCTATGCAGCCATCAAAATAGGAAAATATCGCGTTTTTGCATATGCGCTAGGATTAAATATATTCTAATTCCAGTTCTAATAGCGCTAGAAAGTTGGTTAATAACTCATTTTAAAGGGGATTTCATACGCTTTATATATATATATATATTTTTTAGTGTAGCTTAGTGAGTATGCCATAAAAATTTCAGAGTGGGACCATAATGGGATCAGAAGTTATGTTAAAAAAACTACATATTTTTTAGCTTTAAAGAATATTTCTTACCATTATTAGCCAGTTTTTAAAAAAATTTATTTTTTTCAGTTTATAGTGAGTCCTAATTAAGTTTTTGTATTGCTTAGCTATTTTAATTAAGCGTTTTTAATGAAACTTTGCACACGTATTAAATTCCCTTAACAATGTAACATTACTATAATTCACATTATTTACGAAGGCAATCGCGTAAGTTCTTTTACAACTACTTTTATTTAACCGATACATGAAAATTTGCTGACGTATTGAGTTCCTGTATAATTGTAATACCTGGTTTTCTTCACGAGGGCAGTCGTATAAGTCCTATTCATTTCTTAATTTAACCGTGTAACGGCGAAAGTCGCCTACTCGTTTTCGCCTACACAGATTTTGTAATAACACCAATTATAATAGCATGGAATTTGCTTATTTATTTTTATTATTTTATTATTTTTTATTTTGTAAGATTATCACTGAATTACCTTTATATATTTTACATTTCCTATTTTTTATATATATATATATATATGTTCGTTTTACCCGTATCAATTTATTGATATTCAATGAATTCCCTAAAGTAAAACGATTGATCCTCAACTGATCTCATGTCATTTATAAACGTAAATTTAAATTAACGGTCAAGAAACTCATAGCGCCACCTGTAAGTCAGAAACAACCAGTTAAACTAGAACAGTCAGCTGTTAAACATATGTAAATTTCACAGATGATGGCTGGCAACCATTGTAAACAAACCATCAGACAAGTGTGTGTGTGAATATGTGTGCCCACTCAAGGGTATAAAAGACGCAACATTTCAAATAATTCTTCAGATAGCAAGCAGCTCGCCTGCAGGTAAGAGGTCTCTTGGAGGAATTTTATATTCCGCAATTACTTCTTATCGACAGGACAAGTGCAATTGGTGGAAGTACCAACACTACAGAAGTTTATCTTCTACCGGTGTTGGCTCGACCGTGTGACTAGTGCTGGTGTGGAATTTTATATTCCGGCCATAATCTTGGACACGGCCTAGAACTCCCTACAAGCGCTGCCACTGCTAAGTACAGTGTGTTATATTTTTACCGTCGCTGCCGCCTGTACCGCTGCCGGGTACCGCTGCTAGGTATCGCCGCTGTCACCTGTACCGCTGCCAGGTACCGCCGCTGCCGCCTGTACCGTTGCCAGGTACCGCCGCTGCCGCCTGTACCGCTGCCGGGTACCGCCGCTACCGCTGCCAGGTACCGCCGCTGCCGCCTGTACCGCTGCCAGGTACCGCCGCTGCCGCCTGTACCGCTGCCAGGTACCGCCGCTGCCGCCTGTACCGCCGTTGCCGCCTGTACCGTTGCCAGGTATCGCCGCTGCCGCCTGTACCGCTGCCAGGTATCGCCGCTGCCGCCTGTACCGCTGCCAGGTACCGCCGCTGCAGCCTGTTCCGCTGCCAGGTACAGCTACTGCCGCCTGTACCGCCTGTACCGCTGCCAGGTACCGCCGCTGCCGCCTGTACTGTTGCCAGGTACCGCCGCTGCCGCCTATACCGCCTGTACCGCTGCTGGCATCTATACCGCCGCTGCCACCCGTACCGCCGCTGCCACCCGTACCGCCGCTGCCACCCGTACCGCCGCTGCCATCTGTACCGACGCTGCAATCTGCACTCCGCTGCTGCCTGTACCGCCGCTGCCATCTGTACCACCGCTGCCACCCGTACCGCCGCTGCCATCTGTACCGCCGCTGCCACCTGTACCGCCGCTGCCACCCGTACCGCTGCTGCCACCCGTACCGCCGCTGCCACCCGTACCGCCGCTGCCACCCGTACCGCCGCTGCCGCCTATACCGCCGCTGCTACCGGCACGCGTCGCTGTTGCCCGTACCGCTGTTCTGGCTTCCCATTCATCGGCTACGAGTTGAGACCGTTGTAGTAGAACAAATACACCAAATAAAACAGTGAAGATAAGATTTATAACGTTTAACGAAATAAAACCCGATTGTTTCTCTTCTTTCCCAGATAAAGAAGGTAAGTAACAAACATATTATAAACGACCCTGGACTCCGTTGAAGCTATCCCAGCAACCAGCGGAAAACGTGTCGTTACATTTGGCGCCCGAGCAGGGACACTAGTAGTGTCCATATAAAAAAAAAAAAAAAAACAAACCAACAATATATGTATATTGATTGAAAATTAAACATCATTATAAAGGAAAAGTTGAAAAAAAAAAAGGAAGAATAAAACTTGTGATTACACCTTCGTGCGTAAACAGATTTATCACCAACGTTAGACATCAGTAAGTCTACCACGATGTTACGAACCTCCTGGGCATACTACCTAAAGAGGGAGGAGCTGGTCAAATACCTTGGGCAATATCAGCAGGACTCCTCCGGCAATGTGGAAGACATGCGGAAACGTTTCGCTAAATTTTTGGCACTAGAACATCAAGAAGAGGAACTAAAGGAGCTGATGGCAATACAAGGAAAACACGAAGCCACACTCAGACTCCCTACGTCTGCGGATGGACCTAGCCGCTCAACGTCTCCAGTCAAGGCGGAAGAGGAAAAGGTCGGCTCCGAACGGGTAGGAATTAGCCTGAAACCAACCGAGGCAACCACACAGCCGAACTTAGTTACTTTACCATCCACGTCATCAACCCAGTGTCGAGATGACGACCATATCTGTGCTATCGAAGTAGTGCGTAAGTGGGGCCTAAAATACACAGGGGAAAAGGACCCACTGGAATTTATGGAGCGGTTGGAAGAGCTTGCCGAAATGTATCAGGTAGATTTGAACCAACTTCCGAAAATAATGCCGGAAGTATTACGAGAGCGTGCCCTGATATGGTATCGTAACAATAACCAACACTGGAATAAATGGGAGCACTTTAAGGAAGATATTTACAATTTTTTTCTCCCTCCTCGCTACTTTGAGAAGCTAGAGGATGAGATCCGAAAGCGGACACAACGCCCTAAGGAAACGTTTAAAGATTATTTATTGGCGATACAGAATTTGATGCGTCACACACACCTGACCGAACAACAAAAATTAGAGCGAATTTTCCGTAACGCTCAGTCCGATTACCAATGGTATATTCGGCGCAAGGACTTTACCACATTGGGTGAACTGACCCAGCTAGCCGATGATCTAGAATGCATCCCGGCCTCCTCCCTACAACAACACGGGGCACACCATCGCATGGTACGCGGAAGAATCCACAGAAGTAAGCGAAACACTACCGATAGGCGAGAGGCAGACGAGAGAATGGGTTCAACTAGTTTGACGTGGGAAGCAGATAAGTTAAAGGCCATAATACGCGTGGGTAGCCAGCTGATCCCGGCTATCATCGATACGGGAGCCACCAAAAGCTTTATCTCACCCGCACAAATCAACCACCTCGCCATCTCATCTAAAAGAAAATGGCCCGAGAATATCGAAGTGTACCTTGCAGACGGTTCAACGAAGCGCATTACAGATTCGATCCGACTTAAAATCACGCTTGGCACCAGGACCGTTACCTGTCAGTTTCTGGTTATGCCGGGAGCTACCGAAGACCTTATCCTGGGTTTGGACTCATTGCAGGCTCTCAAGGCTACGTTTAGTTGCGCTGGTTTGGTGGCCCGATGTAAACCCAAGTCGACTGGATATGCCCCGACAGACAACAACAGCAGAACTAGCCAAGTTAAGGTAAGCAATATCAGTAATACCTGCCGTAATCTAGAAATCCCCGTTCCCTTCCGACAAGACCTGGAAGGACTATCGTTTGACCAGGAAAGAGTGAATAGGTTCTAGGAAAAGGAACTCACGCTATTCAAGAAAATTCAGGGTGTTTCAAACATTGCACAACACCGAATTCAGATGAAAGATGACCAGCCAATTAAATTAAGATACGCCCCTCGCAACCCCGCTATGCAAGCCATTATCGATGAGGAGATAAATACCTTAATCCGTCGTGGTTGTATCGAACCCTCTCGAAGTCCATACAGTTTCCCTATTACACTAGTAAGAAAGAAAAACGGAACATGGCGAACGTGTATGGACTTTCGGCAGCTGAATGCGAGATCAGTTCCGGACGCGTACCCGCTGCCGCGGATTGACGCCATTCTCAATAGACTACGAAACGCCCGATATATTAGCAGCTTGGACCTCAAGGACGGCTACTGGCAGATTCCGCTTGAAGAAGGAAGCAAAAAATATACGGCTTTTGCTGTCAGCGGGCGAGGGCTGTATCAGTGGCGTGTGATGCCATTTGGTCTGCACTCCGCTCCCGCAACGTTTCAACGGGCTTTAGATAGCGTGATCGGACCGGATATGGAACCTCATGCTTTTGCATATCTGGACGATATCATTGTTATTGGGGCCACGTTCCAAGAGCACCTAGAAAACTTAAGAGAGGTTTTCCGACGACTGCGTGCAGCAAACCTAAAAATTAATGCAGAGAAATGCCAGTTTTTAAAAAAAGAGACGAAATACTTGGGACATGTCATTAATGAAAATGGGATCCAAACGGACCCAGATAAGATTGCGGCTATTTCCGATATGGTCCCACCTCAGAACGTAAAAGAGGTACGTAGGTTTCTGGGAGTTACGTCTTGGTATCGACGATTTGTGCCAAATTTTGCCACCATATCTAAACCCCTGACGCAGCTGTTACAGAAGGGAAAACACTGGAAATGGGGACCAGAGCAACAGTATGCTTTCGCCACCCTTAAAACTCGGCTCACCGAAGCTCCAGTACTTGCTTGCCCAAATTTCAACAACACTTTTGTACTCCAAACCGACGCCAGCGAACACGGATTAGGGGCAGTGTTGACGCAAACAATTGATGGTTTCCGCTCCATCAATTGTTTGCGTCAACACTGTAATATCATACGCAAGTCGACATCTAAATGGAGCCGAGAAAAATTACTCGGCAACCGAAAAGGAATGCCTGGCCATCATCTGGGGAATTCGGAAGATGAGGCAGTATTTAGAAGGGTATCGGTTTGAAGTGATTACTGACCACCTGTCCCTTAAGTGGCTCAACAACATCGACAACCCGACGGGTCGGCTGGCACGATGGGCCTTGGAATTACAACAGTACCAGTTTACGGTACACTACAGGAAGGGTAAGCAGAATGTCGTAGCTGATGCCCTATCTAGGCATCCAGTTGAAACCGCCCATTTGTTACAAGTCAGCCAGGATCTAGATTGCCCCTGGATAAAACGACTAATGGAGGAGGTTCAACGTCACCCCGAAAAATTTCCCGATTATATCATAATCAATCAGCAATTGTATAAAAACACCGGCCGTAGCATCAATGATGAAGATTGTACCCCATGGAAATTGTGCGTCCCCAAGTCTCGTCGTCACCAAGTCTTACAGGAGAATCATGATAGTACCACGGCCGGACACCTGGGAATTAGAAAGACCATAAACAGGGTAGCCAGTCGGTATTTCTGGCCAGGGCTGGCGAGGGACGTTAGTAGGTATGTGCGCCGATGCGGATCCTGTCAGCGATACAAAACGGATCAACAGAAGCCAGCCGGCGAGATGCTGACGCGACTACCTGAGGAACCATGGGCCACATTGTGTGCGGATTTTGTGGGACCCTTGCCAAGGACCAAGCATGGGAATACCATGTTGCTTGTACTTTTTGACAGGTTCTCCAAGTGGTGCGAATTGATTCCTCAACGGAAAGCCACGGCAGAAGGACTCATCAAGGCGGTTCGGGAACGGATAGTGGCTCGCTATGGGGTCCCCAAGAAAATCATCACCGACAACGGGCCTCAATTCACGGCACGGATCTTCCAGAGATGGGTCGACGAAGTAGGGATACAGCAGGAATTCACGGCACCATATACGCCCCAGGAAAACCCGACCGAACGAGCAAACCGCACTATCAAAACCATCATCGCCCAATTCTCGGGGAAGAGGCACAATACCTGGGATGACTTCCTACCAGAAATCATGTTGGCCCTCAATACGAGTACCTCGGATACCACGGGATACACAGCGGCATATCTCACACAAGGACGAGAACCGCGCCTCCCTAAGACACTGTACGACGAGGTTACGACGGGAACTGGTGCCCGAAACCCACCTCCAAAGGAGCGAGCTAATGAACTACAGGAAGTCTTCAAATTGGTGAAGCGAAACTTAGAAGCAGCATCGCAAAGACAACAGCGCTACTATAATCTACGGCGACGACCCTGGACACCCCGAATAGGAGCCCAGGTGTTAATCCGACAGCACCCACTCTCAAAAGCAACTGAAAAATTTGCTGCTAAGCTCGCCCCAAAATATGGAGGGCCGTATACCGTGATTAACTTTTTATCGCCTGTAATTGTGAAAGTACGTGGACAGCACAATAAAGACGAACGGACTGTCCATATTAGCGAGTTAAAACCCTGTCACGATTAGTCTACTAAACACAGCTGCTGGTCGGCGAACGAGGGGAGGTAATGTAACGGCGAAAGTCGCCTACTCGTTTTCGCCTACACAGATTTTGTAATAACACCAATTATAATAGCATGGAATTTGCTTATTTATTTTTATTATTTTATTATTTTTTATTTTGTAAGATTATCACTGAATTACCTTTATATATTTTACATTTCCTATTTTATATATATATATATATATATATATATTCGTTTTACCCGTATCAATTTATTGATATTCAATGAATTCCCTAAAGTAAAACGATTGATCCTCAACTGATCTCATGTCATTTATAAACGTAAATTTAAATTAACGGTCAAGAAACTCATAGCGCCACCTGTAAGTCAGAAACAACCAGTTAAACTAGAACAGTCAGCTGTTAAACATATGTAAATTTCACAGATGATGGCTGGCAACCATTGTAAACAAACCATCAGACAAGTGTGTGTGTGAATATGTGTGCCCACTCAAGGGTATAAAAGACGCAACATTTCAAATAATTCTTCAGATAGCAAGCAGCTCGCCTGCAGGTAAGAGGTCTCTTGGAGGAATTTTATATTCCGCAATTACTTCTTATCGACAGGACAAGTGCAATTGGTGGAAGTACCAACACTACAGAAGTTTATCTTCTACCGGTGTTGGCTCGACCGTGTGACTAGTGCTGGTGTGGAATTTTATATTCCGGCCATAATCTTGGACACGGCCTAGAACTCCCTACAAGCGCTGCCACTGCTAAGTACAGTGTGTTATATTTTTACCGTCGCTGCCGCCTGTACCGCTGCCGGGTACCGCTGCTAGGTATCGCTGCTGTCACCTGTACCGCTGCCAGGTACCGCCGCTGCCGCCTGTACCGTTGCCAGGTACCGCCGCTGCCGCCTGTACCGCTGCCGGGTACCGCCGCTACCGCTGCCAGGTACCGCCGCTGCCGCCTGTACCGCAGCCAGGTACCGCCGCTGCCGCCTGTACCGCCGTTGCCGCCTGTACCGTTGCCAGGTATCGCCGCTGCCGCCCGTACCGCTGCCAGGTATCGCCGCTGCCGCCTGTACCGCTGCCAGGTACCGCCGCTGCAGCCTGTTCCGCTGCCAGGTACAGCTACTGCCGCCTGTACCGCTGCCAGGTACCGCTGCCAGGTACCGCCGCTGCCGCCTGTACCGCTGCTGCCGCCTGTACCGTTGCCAGGTACCGCCGCTGCCGCCTGTACCGCTGCCGGGTACCGCCGCTACCGCTGCCAGGTACCGCCGCTGCCGCCTGTACCGTTGCCAGGTACCGCCGCTGCCGCCTGTACCGCTGCCGGGTACCGCTGCTAGGTATCGCCGCTGTCACCTGTACCGCTGCCAGGTACCGCCGCTGCCGCCTGTACCGTTGCCAGGTACCGCCGCTGCCGCCTGTACCGCTGCCGGGTACCGCCGCTACCGCTGCCACTTATCGCCGCTGCCGCCTGTACCGCTGCCAGGTACCGCCGCTGCCGCCTGTACCGTTGCCAGGTACCGCCGCTGCCGCCTATACCGCCTGTACCGCTGCTGGCATCTATACCGCCGCTGCCACCCGTACCGCCGCTGCCACCCGTACCGCCGCTGCCATCTGTACCGACGCTGCAATCTGCACTCCGCTGCTGCCTGTACCGCCGCTGCCATCTGTACCACCGCTGCCACCCGTACCGCCGCTGCCATCTGTACCGCCGCTGCCACCTGTACCGCCGCTGCCACCCGTACCGCTGCTGCCACCCGTACCGCCGCTGCCACCCGTACCGCCGCTGCCACCCGTACCGCCGCTGCCGCCTATACCGCCGCTGCTACCGGCACGCGTCGCTGTTGCCCGTACCGCTGTTCTGGCTTCCCATTCATCGGCTACGAGTTGAGACCGTTGTAGTAGAACAAATACACCAAATAAAACAGTGAAGATAAGATTTATAACGTTTAACGAAATAAAACCCGATTGTTTCTCTTCTTTCCCAGATAAAGAAGGTAAGTAACAAACATATTATAAACGACCCTGGACTCCGTTGAAGCTATCCCAGCAACCAGCGGAAAACGTGTCGTTACAACCGTTTTTAAACATGTACAATCAAGTTTTCAAATGGAAAATTAAAAAATAAGTAAAATCAATACGCTTTGTTATATAAATTTATAATAATTTATTTCTGACATAAATTTATAAAAAAAATACTTTAGGTAAAAAAATGTTTGTTTTAACAAAAAATACCTTTTTAAATTGCATAATGGGGCTATTTTTAATTCCTAATAAAAATATTATTTCAATAATTACAATAAAGTTCCATTAAAAACCTTATATCAAGTTATATAAAGTGCATGTAAGTATGTTTATTGGTTTGGTTTAAATAGTCTCAATAATCTTTATCATCACAATTGCGAACGAATTTAAGTTGTAATTCATATCATTCTATTAATTTTAACAAACAAGCGTTAACAACATTGCAATATGTGCAATGAGTTTGAAAAAAAATCACCACGGTGATTTTATTTATACAGACATGTACAGCATTATCCATATTGTTGACTCTTTACTTAAATAAAGTCGTATGAGAAAAAATCATTATTCATGAGTTAAATAAATAGAAGACAAATGAAAAAAAAAATCGGTTTGCTACAATTGTCGCCGTGTTGTCAGCTACTTAATGATATTGAAGCCGACAACTACATCGTAAACTCTGACATTGTTGTAGAAATACTTATTTTGCTTTTATAAAATTAAATAACTTTTTCAAAAACTTATAAATATTTCCTCCAAAACTTTTTGTTTGTGTATAAATTTATAATTTACAATTTTATGACATTTTCTTTTGTTGAATAAAATAGAAATAGCCTAAGTTGAAGACAGCCACAACGGTGGTCGTGTAGCCATGTAGCTTTGCTGGCTTCAAAATAATCGTTTACCTATAAACGTGTGTATTTTATTTTTGACAGTGTGTAGTCGGTATCCTGATGATGTCTATGTGTTTAATGGACCTAGGTTTTAAAACAGAGATATCATCTATTTAAAAATGAAAAATCAAACGCATTTAAAACAAGTAAAAGTGCTATATTCGGCCGTGCCGAATCTTCTATACCCTTCACCACGGTGATTTTATTTATACAGACATGTACAGCATTATCCATATTGTTGACTCTTTACTTAAATAAAGTCGTATGAGAAAAAATCATTATTCATGAGTTAAAGAAATAGAAGACAAATTCCGTTTGCTACAATTGTCACCGTGTTGTCAGCGACTTAATGATATTGAAGGCGACAGCTACATCGTAAACTCTGACATTGTTGTAGAAATACTTATTTTGCTTTTATAAAATAAAATAACTTTTTCAAAAAATTATAAATATTTCCTCCAATACTTTTTGTTTGAATATGAATTTGTAATTTACAATTTTGTGACATTTTCTTCTGTTGAATAAAATAGAAATTAGTCTAAGTTGACGACAGCCACAATGGTGGCCGTGTAGCCATGTAGCTTTGCTGACTTCAAAATAATCGTTTTATTTTTGACAGTTTGTAGTCGGTATCCTGATGATGTCTATGTGTTTAATGCACCTAGGTTTTAAAACAGAGATATCATCTATTTAAAAATCAAACGCATTTAAAACAAGTAAAAGTGCTATATTCGGCCGTGCCGAATCTTCTATACCCTTCACCACGGTGATTTTATTTATACAGACATGTACAGCATTATCCATATTGTAAAGAAATAGAAGACAAATGAAAACAAATTCCGTTTGCTACAATTGTCGCCGTGTTGTCAGCTACTTAATGATATTGAAGCCGACAGCTACATCGTAAACTCTGACATTGTTGTAAAAATACTTATTTTGCTTTTATAAAATTAAAAAACTTTTTCAAAAACTTTTAAATATTTCCTCCAATACTTTTTGTTTGTATATGAATTTGTAATTTACAATTTTGTGACATTTTCTTTTGTTGAATAAAATACAAATTAGCCTAAGTTGACGACAGCCACAACGGTGGTTGTGTAGCCATGTAGCTTTGCTGGCTTCAAAAGAATCGTTTACCTATAAACGTGTGTATTTTATTTTTGACAGTTTGTAGTCGGTATCCTGATGATGTCTATGTGTTTAATGCACCTAGGTTTTAAAACAGAGATATCATCTATTTAAAAATCAAACGCATTTAAAATAAAAATCAAACGCATTTAAAAAAATATGTTACTCTATATACACACATACATATGTATAATCTTAATATTAATTATATGTTATGTTACAGTTATGATTTTCATTTTCAAAGAAATATTGAAATGTTTGTTTTAATATTTCTAAAATTGTGGGTAAAAATTTTTTGTAAAAATAATTTTTTAAAAATTTTTTGTAAAATTTTGTTCGAAAATTTTTTGGAAAATTTTTTAAAAAAAAATTTTTTAATATTTTTCTGTAAAATATATTTTTGAAAATGTTTTGTAAATTTTTTTGTAAAAATTTTTTTTTTGGAAATTTTTAAAAAATTTTTTTTTTTAAATTTTTAAAAATTTTTTTTTGTTAAATTTAGGACCTTTCTGCAGTCTATATTGAGTTAGAATGTCAGACTAAAGCAAAAAAAAAATCCTTACAAAAAAAAAAATTTCCTCATATTGACACATGGGGGGTCCTTTTAACTGCTCCTTTTTGTCAGTGGGTACCCTGTGGGTCCATTGGCTACCTCTATGTGTATTGCTTTCTATTAAGGTCACTAATACAAATCAAAGCAGAAAAACCCTACCAATCTAAAAACAAACAAAAATCGCCCCTCGCAGGGGGTTATTGATCCCCCGAGATCTGTATGCACTCTTTGCGATCTACCTGTCGCAGTCTAATATTTATTTGAGAAAAAAAGGCAAAACAGAATCATTAAAGCTGAAAAAAATTTAAAAAAAACCTGAAAAAACGTGAAAAAAATATAGGTGGGCGTGGTTTTTGGCCCGTAGCCTCCAAAGGAATGATCCGATGTTGCTGAATTGCAATACCAAAATTTTCGAAACTATGCCTGACAGATTGGTGTGCTTGAATTTTTTGTATCTCTTCTGGTGCCTTGGCAAATGACATTACCACACTAACACGGACAGACGGACATCGCTTAATCAACTACTCTATGTATAAGGATCCAGAATATATATACTTTATGGGGTCGGAAATGAATATTGTAGAAATTACACACGGAATGACAAACTTATATATACCCTTTCCACCTGTGGTGAAGGGTATAAAAATATGTTACTCTATATACACACATACATACATATGTATAATCTTAATATTAATTATATGTTATGTTACAGTCATGATTTTCATTTTCAAAGAAATATTGAAATTTTTGTTTTAATATTTCTAAAATTGTGTGTAAAAATTTTTTGTAAAAATAATTTTTTAAAAATTTTTTGTAAAATTTTGTTCGAAAATTTTTTGGAAAATTTTTAAAAAAAAATTTTTTTTAATATTTTTCTGTAAAATATATTTTTGAAAATGTTTTGTAAATTTTTTTGTAAAAATTATTTTTTTGGAAATTTTAAAAAAAAATTTTGTTTTTAAATTTTTAAAAAATTTTTTTTTGTTAAATTTAGGACCTTTCTGCAGTCTATATTGAGTTAGAATGGTCAGACTAAAGCAAAAAAAAAATCCTTACAAAAAAAAAATTTCCTCATATTGACACATGGTCCTTTTAACTGCTCCTGTTTATCAGTGGGTACCCTGTGGGTCCATTGGCTACCTCTATGTGTATTGCAATAAGGTCACTAATACAAATCAAAGCAGAAAAACCCTACCAATCTAAAAACAAAAAAAATCGCCCCTCGCAGGGGGTTATTGATCCCCCGAGATCTGTATGCACTCTTTGCGATCTACCTGTCGCAGTCTAATATTTATTTGAGAAAAAAAGCCAAAACAGAATCATTAAAGCTGCAAAAAATTAAAAAAAAACCTGAAAAAACGTGAAAAAAATATAGGTGGGCGTGGTTTTTGGCCCGTAGCCTCCAAAGGAATGATCCGATGTTGCTGAATTGCAATACCAAAATTTTCGAAACTATGCCTGACAGATTGGTGTGCTTAAATTTTTTGTATCTCCTTTGGTGCCTTGGCAAATGACATTACCACACTAACACGGACAGACGGACAGAAGGACAGACGGATAGACGGACAGACTGACAGACGGACAGACGGACAGACGGACAGACGGACAGACGGACAGACGGACAGACGGACAGACGGACATCGCTTAATCAGCTTCTCTATGTATAAGGATCCAGAATATATATACTTTATGGGTTCGGAAATGAATATTGTAGAAATTACACACGGAATGACAAACTTATATATACCCTTTCCACCTGTGGTGAAGGGTATAAAAATATGTTACTCTATATACACACTTACATATGTATACACTTAATATTAATTATATAATTATGTTACAGTCATGATTTTCATTTTCAAAGAAATACTTTAATTTTTGTTTTAATTTTTCGAAAATTGCGTGTAAAAATTTTTTGTAAAAATAATTTTTTAAAAATTTTTTGTAAAATTTTATTCGAAAATTTTTTGGAAAATTTTTTAAAAAAAATTTTTTTCGAATATTTTTCTGTAAAATATCTTTTTGAAAATGCTTTGTAAATTTTTTTGTAAATTTTTTTGAAAAAAAATTTTAAAATTTTTTAAATTTTTTTTTTTAAATTTAATTGAAATTTTTTTGTTAAATTTTGGACCTTTCTCCAATATATATAGAGTTAGAATGGTCAGACTAAAGCAAAAAGAAATCCTTACAAAAAAAATTTCATCATATTGACACATGTGGGTACCCTGCGGGTCCGTTGGCTACCTCTATGCGTATTGCTTTCTATTAAGGTCTCTAATACAAATCAAAGCAGAAAAACCCTACCAATCTAAAAACAAACAAATATCGCCCCTCGCAAGGGGTTATTGATCCCCCGAGATCTGTATGCACTCCTTGCGATCTACCTGTCGCAGTCTAATATTTATTTGACAAAAAAAAGGCAAAACAGAATCATTAAAGCCGAAAAAAATTAAAAAAAAAACGTAAAAGGTGGGCGTGGTTTTTGGCCCGTAGCCTCCAAAGGAATGATCCGATGTTGCTGAATTGCAATACCAAAAATTTTCGAAACTATGCCTGACAGATTGGTGTGCTTAAATTTTTTGTATCTCTTCTGGTGCCTTGGCAAATGACATTACCACACTAACACGGACAGACGGACATGGCTTAATCAACTTCTCTATGTATAAGGATCCAGAATATATATACTTTATGGGGTCGGAAATGAATATTGTAGAAATTACACACGGAATGACAAACTTATATATACCCTTTCCACCTGTGGTGAAGGGTATAACAAAACGAAAAATGTTTTGATTTTTTGTGATTTTCTAACTCATATTTTTACAAAAGTGTTTATGCGTGCTAGTGTGATGATTTCATGTGAGTTAAGAAACGAATATACTCATGGCGATCTCTATTTCTTACTTAAACACACACTGACAAATTTAAAAAAAGTTTATTTAAAAATATTTTTGTAGTATTCGCGATCACCGAATAACAATTTTAAAAATATTGAAAAGAGGAAGTGTACTAAACAGCCAATTTG
Source organism: Phasia obesa (assembly GCA_949628195.1). Lineage (NCBI taxonomy): Eukaryota > Metazoa > Arthropoda > Insecta > Diptera > Tachinidae > Phasia > Phasia obesa. Next base: position 44,370,994 of record OX451219.1, read on the forward strand.
TTTCTTCTAAAAATATTTCTAAAGAACTTTTAAAATTGTTGTGATTTCAAACTTTAAAGGTAAATCAATTAAATAGTGTCTTGAATTGGCTTTTGTTTTATTTAATTTTTTTTCCTTTCATGAAAAAATGTTTTTATTAATTAATGACTTGCGTTAATTGTTCACTTTTTTTCTATACAACTAACTTAGACTAAAGGGTGGAACGAAAAAATATTATTTTCAATTTCAATTTCAATTTAAAAAGTTGCCAATTGCTATTGTTAAGTCAATTGTAAAGATTAAAGACGATTGGAGTAGTGTAAGAGGTGCCGCAAGTCCAAATGCCGCAGATCCAAATTTATTGAAATTTTTGCAAATTAAAATTTTTATTAATTTTATATAAATAAAAGGACCATGCTAAGTACATTAAATAAGTTTTAGTCAAAGAAAAATCATTAAAATATCATATCTACCCTTACCTTACTACAACAAAGAAAAAAAGTATATTTAAGGAAAAATATTTTTGATGTTTTTATACACCATTTAGGTATTAAAACGTGGAAAAAGGTTATAAAATGACGATGTGTGCAAATTTTTATGTTTTTTTGAATTATTTTAGGATTAGTTTTAATGAAATTAAAATAATAATAAGTATGAAAACCCACCAATAAAATAAAAAATATAACTATATAAGATTTAAAGACAAAAAAATATGTTCATGGCTTCTACGGCACCTCAAGATCTGGTTCAAACACAATAAAACTTTGTAAAATAACTTCTCACATAAAAAGACAAATTTTTATCCCTATTTGAACGGGTATTACAAACATTTATTTTTTGCCATATACCAACGTTCCAGCCTAATAAACATATATAGTCTGTTTATAACCTTTGCATAAAATAAGTATTAAAATATGTATTTTCATACTCTTATTTAGAAATATAATCTTGCAGCAAACTGTAGGATTACTTTGATTAATTTCTTTTATGATTGCTATAAACTGAAGTTATGTAGATACATATGTATATATGTATGTATAAAGCGGATGTAAGAATGTTACAAACGCGTATTTTATCCTTTAAGTAAAATAAGAAATATGTTTATGTTTAAATTTGCTACCATAGTAATCTATCCTTTTTAACCGACTTCAAAAAAGAAGGAGGTTATCTATTCGTCTGAATGTTGCTTTTTTTATGTATGTAACTCAGCCATTTCTGAACCGATTTTAAAACTTTTTTCTTTATTTGAAAGGTTATGCTTTCAGGTTGGTCCCATTTGAAAAACAGTTCATTACATTAAATATTAAAGGGTGTCCCCATACAACATACATGTTTTTTACGCGTATTAAGAACCGTAAAGGGCACCAAATTAAAATTTAAAAAAAATTGCTCCCAACAGCAGAAATTAATAAAAAAATAAATTTAAAAATGAAGGGGTGACCCATAGGTGACGTAATTTGACCTATTTGAGACTATCTTTTGAACCGTTATAGGCAAAACCTTGAAAATTTGACAGAATGTCGATTACTATGACCGTTATAATAAAATGTATAAATATTAAAAATTTTAAAGGGTGCTCCAATAGTTCATTTAATTTGATGTATACTTTTGAACAGTTGTACACAGACCGCTGAAATTCACAAATATGTATTGCTAAGTCCGCTATAATAAAAAGTATAAAATTTGAATTTGGAAATAAAAGGGTGTCCCAATAGTTAATGTAATTCTATGTATGTGGCCAAACTTTTGAATTGTTTAGACAGACAGCTGAAATTTACAAGGAACCTGTATTGCAAAGTCCACTATAGCAAGTATACAATTTGAATTTATAAACTAGAGGGTGTCCCCATAAATTATGTAATTTGATCAATATGGCCCTATCTTTTGAACCGTTAAACGCAAACACTTGAAAATTAGGCAGAATATCCACTACTTTGTCTGGTATGATAAAAAGTATAAATATTTGGAATTATAATGTAAAGGGTGTCCCAATAGTTCATGTAATTTGATATATATGGTTAAAGTTTTTAACCGTTATAGACAGATAATTGAAATTTAATTCATCAACCGAATAGGTGATGTTATTTGATCTATGTTACCCTATCTTTGAAACCGTTATAGACAGAGGCTTGAATGGTGTCCCCATAAAAGACGGATGCTGGTGAAAATAGCTTAAATTATAAACAGTAATAGGTAGATGCTTGACATTCACATAGACTTTATTTTTTTCCGCTAATTTTAGCGCATCTATTATTTGGTTTAAATCTGATTCTTACAGATTACTTCTTATATTTTTAGTTTATAATTGGTGCCCTTCTATCTGTTTTGAAGTAATTTTTCTAAAAATTATTGTAGTTGTGAATGAGAACCGGTTTAGATGAATGTGTTTGAATTTAAAATAGACATACATACATCTGTCACAGATTATGATTCTGTTAAGGTATTAATAAAATTATAGAACAATTGCTGCAAAAAACCAGACTTCAAAGAATACTGCTCGCCTGCCTGTAAACATCATTTTGCAAAAAATAAAAGATCAACGAAATCACGTCTAGTAACTGTTGTTAGCTTTATTTATTTTTTGTTGCAGCGGTGGTAGAGTCTGTCCATTACATCACCACCTTTTAATTTTTTAGTCTATAATAATATTTTAAATGGGTGCCTTTTACGGTTTAAAAGCACCCTTTTGTTTCGTTTTCTTAAATTGTGAACTTTTTACATGGGACAAATCTCTTTTCAAATACAAATCTAAATCGGCGCAGAAATGACTCAATTCTGCAGTCACAAACATAAAAAGCAATATATAGACGAATTGATAACCTTTTTCTTTTTTGCAATCGGTTATATATTGTTGGTGTACTTAGAAAAAACTCAAGGATTTCTTAGATAAATTTTTTTTTGTTTGATATAAACTGAAGTTAACAGGAGGGTGTAAGAATGTTCCAAACGCGTCATGTTGACAATTTAATAAAAACGTATTCCTGCTTATACACAAAATTTTAAGACCACTTGCTGAATCAGCCATGTCACAGAACTAAATTCCGTTTGGAAGTGAAATTGATTTCGTACCTTGCTTCTCTAGAAAACGTTAAACGCAAAAATTTTTCGGGATGAAACCACTTGCAATTTGCTATATGGAATTGATATTTTTTTAGCGTTTTTTAGCCGTTTAAACTATTCAGGGCATCGTTTTATTAAAATTCTGCGACGTATTTTATCAATTTACTGCTGTAATTAAAGATATTTCGGTCATTTTTGTTATATTTTTTCTGACTTAACAAAAAAAAATTTTTTTTATTGCCTTTCAAAAAATTTTTTCAACCATGTCAGACATTTCGTTCGGAATTGAAATGATTTCGAAGTTATCATTTCGATCGGAATGGTTTTAGCTTCTATTGATTCCGTTCGTTTTTAGTAAGTCGATAAAATACAAAACCACTTTTTATGTATTACATATTGAACTATAAGAACGAATGTGACAAAACCAAAAATAGATGCTTTGAAAGATAATACAAATTCAAGAAATACATACATCTTTCACCAGTTTGCGGATATTTTCTGCACAAATTAATGAATACTCAAGTTTTACAAAACCAATTATTTTCTGCACAGCTTTGCAACGTTGCTTTTTGAAGTATTTCGGCCTGCTTAATACAAATGTAAAGAGAAAAACTTTTTATTAAATCGTCTTCTTGGGTGTTGGGTCCTATTACTTTTGGCGGACCCTGCAATAAAAACAATATTAGAGTAATTAATATAAAAATCATATCACAAAATAATTGTGTGCTAATTAAAAATACTTTTAAATATTAGTTATATTTTTAACCCGATATGCCCACAGATCTGTCTGGACATTTTAACAAGATACAGAGAAAGTCAATTTTGTTCGCTGTGATAATGTTGAAATAGACCAGTAATATTTTATCGGTCGATTTTATAGCAAAAATTAAAGACCAAATTCTCACCTACAAAACAGAAAATAACACTTATAAAAATTCGAATCCTTTCAAAAGTTATGGACTTTTGACCACTGTGCGTCATAGAGTTTTATAATTTAAAGGTATGGTCCAGAATAAATGATATCCATTACTAATAAAAAGATGTTCTGAATAATTTAAATGGCTATAAATTGTTTAAAATATCAATTCCACGTTGTAAATTCAAACTGGTTTTATTCCCAAAATTTTTTTTCGTTTTCCGTTTTCTATAGAAACAAAATACGGAATCAATTTAACTACCGAATGAAATATAGCTCTGTAACATTGATGACTGTACATTAAAAGCGGTTTTGTATTTTTTTTATTATTTAATGAAACCCAACGGAATCTATAGCAGCTAAAACCATTCCGAATGAATACAGCTGATATTATTTGAACTTCGTGGGTAATACTGGACTTGAATATAATTTTTATTGATCAGTTTTCGTATTTTTTTGTGTTTAAAGTATAGGTAGTTGAGTTTTGATTGTATGAATTAAGTTGAATGACTTAAAAAATATTATTGTTTACTATATTATTTTCATCAAAGAAGTCCATGTTATGCAAACTAAAAACTGAAGTCTTGCATTTAGAATCAATTTATTTAAATCTTGTAAAACCTTAGAATTTAAAGTGATTATTTCTTCTGATTAAAAATTAAAATTTTCTAATTGTATATAACTTTTAATCATAGTTTAAAATATGTCTCCTTTTTAAACATTTTAGAACTTACTAATAAAAACTTTAAATTGAATCAGTTGAATCTAAAGTATTTAGGTAGTGGTGATATAATTAAAGCTCTGTACAGACGGTGGTCAGATCTTACAATATTGTCAGCCCTAACATTGTGCTGACACGCGATTGTCACATATCTGGCATTATTATTTTAATTTGAAGTCTGACAATGCTTTTTCCGACAGTATTGCCAGACAACAATTGTAAGTTCACACCATTCTTAGACGTTTTCTGTATATTTTTCTGACAATATTGTAAGATCTGACAACCGTCTTTGGATAAGAAAAGCAAAAGCAACGCTGGCGAACACTTTTTTCTTTTGTAATGTGCAATGTTTATATGTAGTTTTATAACTTAAAAAGGCAAATGCATTATTCTAGGTTAAAAATCGTATAACCAGCTGTGAGTTATTATTGGTTATATACCTGTTTTGTATTTGTCAAGAATATTTTTTATTTTATGTCTTTAAGAGTGGCGATGACGAAAAGTACACCCACATTTTTTACCTCATATAATCGCAAATAATACACTGTACTTATACAGCAGCCGCGTTAATTTATTCGAATGATTTAACCCTTTATGAGCCATTACCATAATTCTTAGGAATTTTTAAAACTCCTTTTTTATACTTATTGCTTTTGATGTAAACTTGTGGTTTTTTATGTGACCTTATAAATATATAAAAATCTTTTGTTGGTTAAGTAAAGTGTTTGATATAAGTCTTTTTTGTATCTGAGTACGAACTTTAAAAGATAAATAATTAATTTGTGGTAAAATTTGTTTTTAAAATGAATAATATTAAAATAAAGGAATTAATATTACCTAATTTATATAAAACTAGTGAAAAAAGAAAGCAAAGCAACATATGGGATTGCTTTGGTGTACTTGTTCAAACATCATTTGAACAACAAAACCATTTTTTATATATGTGACCCGGGCTATGAAAAGGTGGCTTAGGACTCAAAAAAAAATGTTTCCACTTTTTTTTTTGGTTTCGATAGTTTTTGAGACGCTCTTTCACGTGGTGAAAACTAGAAAGTCCTAACTTGCTTAGAAGTGTACTAAAAATGTAGAGAAAGAAGAGCACAAATGAAAGAAAAACAGAATTTTACAACGCTGGGTCAGAAACTGGTTTGTGCTTTGCATTGAAAAAAACATCACTCTTTATATACACACACGAACTTATCTCATTTATCGTCGCATTCATTCTTAAACCACGTAAGCGCCAAGAAGTCGTTTTTCAGAAAACGAAAAAAACTTAAGAACTTTTTTAATATGGGTTTCAAAATATTTGTTTTTTTGCAAAACATGGCTGTGCGACTCTCTGAAGGGTATACAAACTTTTTTTTAATTTGTTACTTACAATTAATTGTAACCAAATCTGTCGCTTACGTGGTTTTGGCGCAAACAGCAAATTGCAAATTTCTGTGTGTAAATTAACATTTATTTTTGTATTTATCAAAAAGAAAACTTTTAACTTTACTAAAAATGCTCCAATTGGCCTGCAACTTTCATGATTTTTTTAATCTTAAATACAAAAAACATTTCCAACTTGAATTATAAAAATCATTATATTTTGCATGCAAATGTAATTTGTATGGCGCTTACGAGGTTTTGAAAATGGATTTATTTATTTTTTATACAAACTTGTTAAGATGAGAATGTAGTCTGGTGGATATTATTATTTACTACCATAAAAACCAAAAAAGTCAATTTTGAAAAAAATGTCGCTTACGTGGTTTAAGAAGAAACGCGACGTTATGCTCTTTTGCATTTTTTGGTTGCCTTTTGGGCATGACTGTTCATAATGCAAAAGAAAAACTACTAAGAAACTGACGAAATGCATTGTTTATCTTTAACAGCTAATTTTTCGAAATTTTGTTTTTGTGTCAGAAGTCAACTTTTCATAGACTGGGTCACATATGTACATTACTTTTTGTAAACAGTACTTTGCCAAATTTGTTCAAAATTTTTAACAGTCTATGAATTTTCCATTTTTCGAAGTATACTAGAATAAACTTGAGAAAATCGCTAATTTGAACTGAAAAATAAATTGAAACATTGAAAACTTCGTATTTATTCGTCGAATTTAACGGATGTGTATTTTTAAGCTCGCTACGTATACCAAAAAAAAAACTTTAGTGAGTGAGTTTTAAATAAACAAACAAAAACGAAACAAAAATAAATAATAAACCCTGTTTTATACAGAACAACAAAGTTGTGAACATAAGTAGTAGAAATACTGATGTTATGATAAATGGTGATAAAAACAGCGAAATAAACAAAACCAAAATAACTGATGTTTTTAAATGCTGCTCCAATTTACCGCACACGTGACAATCAGGGATGCCGCTTTGGTCCTATCGGACAAAAATGGGGAGTTTTCTTTTTTTTATGAACGATTTGGTAGTTTGGTTGGTTTGTTTTAGTTTTTATGCGTTTTTGGTAGACAAAATTGTTCCTCAATTTTAATTAATTTTATTATTATTTTCCAAAAAAGTGCTTCAAAAGTTCTATACAATTTACTAAAACAAATGAAAAAATACATAAACTTATATGAGGCATGTCTTAAGGAGGAACTAAGTACTGCTTACTACAGCATGGCAGCTTTAATTTTTGAAAGTTCTATATTTTAAAACACAGATCGTTTTAACTACTTATAGGACACGACACCTTAGTTTTTGATATTTAAACACAGATGGCGCTAAAAACATATGAACTACTTACTGCCAAATCGACAATTGAATAAAATTTGTATTGATTTAAGTCGCGTACGTGTTGTATAATTTTGTTATTATGTGAAATACAAACTTAGGTAATTATGTGATTACATTTTGTTTGTTATTTAGCATACATAACTGTATTGAAAAGAGTTCGAAGCCCTAAATTTTCGCACATTGCACCAATGTCTAAAGTACTTAAGGATAAGAAGGCTAACGGACTAAGTTCCCAAAATCCTAAAACCACCACCAATTTATTTAAGGGAGAAAAATTCGAATGACTTAATAAATAAGTTAATTTGAGTTATTGGGGAAAACTCATTTTATGTAATTCCTATTCCAATTTATAGATGAAGGCAGTTGTCGTAAAACAGTAAAGGGGTTTGAAAGCTGCAAAAAAACTTTTATACCTATCAACTGAAGAGTAGCAAAGGCCTACAGGTTGAGGTGTAAACTCTTATGTTGATCCAGTCCAGTGTAGACTCTTATGTTGATCCAGTGGAAATTAGAGATGGTCTCCAAAAAGCGAGATTTAAGGTTAAAAGTGTAGACAATCTCAGAAATCAAGAGCGTGTCCCTCAACCTCTATTTCGTGTTTAATTGGAACCTGGGGATATCAGATTGAAGAAGAACGAAACGCACTCTATTTACAATTTAAAATATCTGTTACACCGCAGGATAAGTGTAGAGGAAACACATAAGCGATCAAGACCCGTTCAGTGCTTAAATTGCTAAAAGATGACTCGAAGATTAAAAAATGTAGCAATTGCGGTGGAAATCACACTCAAATCACACAAAAAGCCACCCCAACACTAATTCTTCTCCAAATTTGCTCCCAGAACCTAAAGAACAAACACCATCTGGTAATTTTAATCATCTTCAAGCAAGCATGATGCCAGAAATGGTTCGTATGCAATCTATGATGTTGCAGGCGGTACCTAACAAACCATGAACTGTTTAAAAATATGTTTCTGAAACGCAATCGGCTTACGCCAACACAAAAATGAACTCGAATACTTTTTGAAGAACCAACAAATTGATGTCATGATATGACACTAAAGATCCCCGTGGAAGAGCATGTGGTGGTTCAGCAATACTAGAGTGCACGGGTCGCCGGCTCCGTGTAGGTGGAAAAACCGACTCACTTGGATCCTTTTGGTCCCGTTGTGACTTCAGCAATACTAATAAAGGCTCGTATTAAACACCATTTACTGTGTGATTTTTGTGAGGACTACCTTTAAGCATAAAACATCTGCATTGAAGAACATCATCAAAGCTTCGTTATTTCTTCGATTTATTCACCTTCTAGATTTCAAATATCAGAGAGTCAATATAGCAACTTCTATAAATCACTAGGCTCCTGTTTTATAGAATCAGGCGACTACCACGATTTGGTGATCACGCCTAATAACTCAAAAAGGTCGTGTTTTGTTTGATACAAGTTCAAAAATGCGTCTGAATGTGATATCGAGTTACAACCCGCCTATTGGCCCACTGATCGACAAAAAATACCTGATGTTATTGATTTTGGCATGGTTAAGGGTATTTCGAAAGATATGATTAAAGTTGAAGCGTCACTTGAATTATCCTCAGATTATTCTATATATGGAACCAACAAAATAACGTGTCACCAACAACTAGCACAAGCATTCATTGCTTGAATATAGGAAGTTTCTCAGTACTTATTGTTCGGAAACATATCGCTAAGAACACCAGAAAACGTGGACCAAAGTCTAATTGATCTTGATCTATACCTTAAATCAGCTGCCCAACATGCAACAGTAACAAGCCAACCAGCTAGATACAATCAAATTTATTTTGTTGATGTCGAGCGGATCTTGGCTGAAAAAAAAAATTCGAAGACAGTGGCAATCACACAGATCCCTCAACTCAAATCTAGACTTAAAGATTGCCCGAAACGGCTAAGGCAGCTACTAGAATCTCGAAGAGTAGCATCTCTAAAAATTACTTGGAAGACCTCGACGCAACTGCACAATCAGATTATTCATTATCGCGTGCATGTAGAAATCTTAAAATACCGGTCGTACTTAAGCCTCCCTTGCGAACTTCTTGTGGAGACTGGGCAAGAAATGATACCGAAAAAGGCAATTTATTTGTTGCACATTTGAAGAAGGTTTTCACTCCAAATATATGTACTGATATAGTTGAGTTGCCACCAGTGGAGACTAGTGCCGAAGTACCCCTAAGATTTGCATTTAGCGATATGGAAAGAGCAATAAAGGATTTAAACACCAAAAAGGCCCCTGGCGTCGATAAAACAAGTAACAAGATGTTAGTTGAGTTGCCCCGCATAGGTCGCAGAATTATTCTTTTTTTTTAATGCCATCTTACGTCTTGAGTACTTTCCCACAGAGTGAAACGTCTCTTTGATTACTATGATTCCTAAACTAGGAAAACACCACACAAAAGTAGAATCATACAGACCTATAAGCTATTTATCAAACATATCTAAGCTGTTTGAGAGAATATTAATAACTAAGCTGAATCCAATTCTTAGCACACAGATTAGTAAATGTAATTAAAAAGACCTTTAAAGAAAAAAAATACTGTTCTGCACTTTTTTTTTAGCACCCGAATCCACACATCAACATTTGCAGATGACACAGCTTTTTTAAGTATTCATGAAAGCGCCCAAGTAGCGTCACAACCAAGTAGCGACCACATACTTAATTTGGAAAAATGCGTAGGGACTCGTATAAATAACCAAATGATACCGCAGCTCTCAGACTTTAAATACCTGGGTATACATCTTGACCGTCGCCTTACTTGGAAAAGCCAGATGAAATTAACACAAATGAAATTAAAAGCAGTACAACTAAATTGGCTTATTGGCAGAAACTCCACCCTGAGCTTAGATTGTAAACTTCTACTGTACAAGTCGATCCTCAAACAAATTTGGTGCTATGGGATTCAGTTATGGGGCACTGGCTCAGCTAGCAATGTAGAAAAAATTCAAAGCTGCCAAAATAAGATACTACGTATGATTACATCTGCTCCTTGGTGTATACAAAATTCGAACATCCAGAAAGACTTAGACATGCCATCAGTAAAGCAGAAATAGCGAAACATGCAGTCCTATATCTAAAGAGGCTTGAATCTCATCCAAAACCTTTGGTGCATAACATGCTGAATGAACCTGGTTACATTTGACTAAAAAGAAGAGATACTGTTTTTTTTTGGGCGAACATTAGAGGGATGACCCGCAAATGATTGCAAAATCCGTGAAACAAACACTAATTTTGTCTAGCACTGGCTGGACTTAAAAAGGACATATATTTTTATTTTAGAATTAAGATATGAGTAAGTAATATATATATATATACAAACGAGCCTTATTAATTAGTAACATAATAAATAGGCCTTCCTTTTGTTTTCTCTTTATTATTTTTTTTTTAATAAGAAGTTTGAGGTTAGGAAATAAAAACAAGCACAATATTAGTGACAAACAGCAATCTAACGAACTGTCTAAACTTTTCGAAGAACAGCTGGGAACCTATTGGTGGGCTATTATTCTTCTACGTTTACTTCTTGGCTGCTTTTTCATTGAACAGACGGACTGACTTTCTTCCCTCGAATTATTTCCTAAAAACTTCCCCCATTTCCTATCCTGCACACTGGCAACTTTGCCTCCATGGCACGACTAAGGCTCGCGGGCTTGGGTGGTGGTTCGTTGCAGTCCAGAAAGAGGGTGACATCAAAGTTGTGCCAGTGCTACTTTCAAATGACATATGTATGAACTCGCATCATCGTCACCTAACGTTGGTGACGCAGTAAACAAGTAGTAAAGTAAATACTGGAGATCCTCATTAGTTCATTTGTTTTTTAAATTATAATAAATCATATATATATATATATATATATATATATATATATATATGTATATATGTATATATGTATGTTAGGGCGGGTCGATTTAAAAATCGCTCAATGTACAAGAACAATTGTAAATAAAACACGTTAAAATGTTATAATATTTATTAATTTATTATACCCACTATAAATGGTCGAACAATAACTTTTTTGTGTTTCTTTTCTATTAATAAGTAAAATTTATTTTTTATTTTATTCTGACAAAATAAAATTCTAAATTTATCGATTGGTGCACTATAAAAGTGGGATTCAAAATTTGGCCCTTCGATTCAAATTCCGTGCATCAAAAATCATTTTAGGGGTATGGTTCTTTGGGCAAAATTTTTTTCTTTTGATCCCTAGAATACGATTTTCCTTGTACGTTGAGCAATTTTGTAGCCTCCATACAAATCGACCCGGCCTAATAAATGTAAACGTTTAATTGCTTTTGTCTTATCCTAAATGTAACACAACTGTTGTTACGAACACAAATGTATACTTCTGTTTATAATAACGGTATTCATGTGTGATGCAATGTCTTGCGAAAGTGCAATTGCGTTATATTATTCAAATTCAACAATAAAAATAGGTATTTTGTTGTTAAAATCCACAAAAATGTTATGATATTCCGCACTTGTACTTTTGCATGACCATTTGTATCGAACGCTGAACTCCGCTAATATAATAATATTAACAGTTATTGCATACTATGCTTTGCTTAATTTTTCTAAGGCTTCGTTCTTACATCATATATTAACAATTAAACACATTTTCACACTCCAACTGCAATTCGTTAGTTAGATGTTTGTATTTGCATGAGATTGTTCTGCAAACTAATTAGTAATAGTATTATGCAATTGCACTTGGTAAGGCCAACAACAAAAACAACAGTAGTAACAGAGTGGGCCTTAAGGATTAGTAACTCAACATTTTATTCTTTAAGCAGCATGGCCACACCTCAAACTGCTGCTTCAAATTTGTGTATGTATTGGTAATATTTCATTTTGCTTAGCACAGCCACACATCAAACTCATTCCATCAAACTTCATTTTAAAGTTGATTTACAAAGGGAAACACGTACAATTTTTAAACGCAAAATCTTTTAAAATTTTTTTAGTTTTTTTTTTTGTTTAAAAATGAGCAATATAAATGGTTTTCAGTTCCATTACTGTAGTCTTCACTATTCACTTGCCATAAAGAAGGAAAATCGATATAAACTTCAATTAACTCTAAAATACAATTTTTCTCCTCCATTTTGATCGCTTTGAAAATTATGTAAAAATGAAATTTGAAGTAATTACGCGCACACACATCAAACTGGCTTCAAATTTCTATGGCGACGGTAGTGAAAATCAAAAGTATTTAGATTTTCTTCAAACTCACTCTCACCTACACGTCTGAGTATTTTTTTTACTAACACAATCACAAAAGAGCGAGTTTTAAGCAGCAGTTTGATGTGTGGCCACGCTGCTTTACATGTTGAAAATATAAGCGAGGGTTACGAGATGAAATATTATACTTCTTCTCCTTGCTTTATATTAAAAATAAGAAAATGAATGTAATGAAAGAATAAATGAGCCTCTGAGTTAATGAACGAATGAAGAGTGACTGAGAGTGCGAGTGAGTGCATAACAAGTTTGTTTGCTTGCAGCATTGTAGTGTAATTACTCGTAACATATATTTTATAATTGTTCAAGCTACGTATTAGAAGTGCTGCATTTGTGTATGAATGTACATAAACTCGAGCCATGTATGGAAAAGTATGTCTACGTTTTAGCGTCTTTGTACATGTTTTGTTTTGTTTGAAATTTGTTTTTTCAAAATCATTAGCTTTGCCTTTGCCTTGTTGACTTTGGCTCTGAATCCGGTGCATTAAACATTTACATCTGTGTGTTCTTTATATGCAATGTGTATATACTGGCTACTTTTCACTTTGTTAAAGTGTTTTCAGTTGTATGTGTTACAAACATGGGAGTAGTTTATTAGATTTACCAAATAATTTTTATTTCATTAATGTCACATACTGCTGCTACTAACCGAAAGTAATATAATCTCCGCCGAATACATAACTGCTCATTGTAATAGGCAAGATACGTAAAATGTTATAAAATTGCTAAGTTAAACTTAATTCCCCACAAAAACACTGAAGAACAGCTAGACAGAAATTTTTCGGGTCTCAACATAAACAAACATAAACTTCTCCCCTACTCCGTAGCAAATCAAGAGAAATCCTACCAAATATATGTTCGATAGTCTAAACAGTTCCTCATCTCAAAATCAACAAAACTGCTATTCATTACAAGATGCAATAAAAGTTCTTTAAGACACGCATTGGTCTTACCGTAGTTTCCCAAACAAATGGAAGAAGGTGTAATAACAATTCTGTCAAAAAAGATTATCGTAACGGTCATCTTATCATCATTTTCACTAAAAGGCTTCGCAGAAATGAACAGATTGGATATACAACTTTATACTCTTTAAGATTTTTGTAGACTTCGAAAGAGCATTTGAACCATCCACAGAAAGCCAATATGGTCCACACTGGAGAATGTCGGACATTCCGGACTCCTCATACCCCACACCGGTTGAAGCAGACGCATGAGGTTAAAAAAAATTGTATTAATTAGTTTCAGAAACAAATTTTAATATTTTTTTATTTTGATTCACTTACATAATATGTATAACTTATTAAGAAAAAGCCAAATAAAGTTCTTATTAAATGAATAATTAAATCAATAAAATATTTAGTTAAGTAGTATGTGTAACTAATTAAAATTAGTTATTTAAAAAAATTTTTTGCGCAAACCATCTATATTATTTTTATTATTTTCAGATGGTTACATACATACACATCTCAGCAGTCAAACAGCGATGTACGAAACGAAATTCAATATAATCAACGATTGCATGATTAAAATATTAAAAACCGCATAGAATCGACTTCAAACACAACTTCTTCTAGATAGCACGTAAATAAAACATTACAATAATTTGCGCAAGTAAAATAAGCTGAATCTGAAAAGGTTATGTCATCTTAAGTAAGGTCTGGAAAATCATATTATCAAATAAAAATCTGTGCAAACGATCTGTTGTCCATTACGAACCAAACTCCATTTGTTCATGAAATGCTTAGGAAAGGCCCTCCTCTGGTTAGGTGAAACGTTGGATGCCATAAAACACAAAAATAATCTCTCTGATGTTGTATTCAACTATACACCGATAAGTAAACAACTCAAGTACACACGTTTTTGTCAATGCCGATGAGAAATTCCCATGTGTGATGTATAAATAGGAAGATGATTATGTGTACGTACATGTATATTACAATTTATGAAAGTATGCAAATATTTGCAACTTTAGATTTAATATACAGTGGCGCATTGTTAAGTGAACAAACATAATATAAATCTTAAAATTTGTTAGATTATTCCCTAAGATTTATTTTTACTTAGCATAAAGGATGTATTAACGTCAAAAGTAGTTTGCATAAATTTAATGCTCATTGTCTTGGCACGCAAAAGATAATTTAGTTTAAAACTTTTTAGTAAAAGAAATTAAGTAACATAAATGTAGTCATGAGCTAACGATACATAAGTACATACGAGTACAAATGTAACAAAATTTGTATTTAATTTTAAACTTTTTTATTTATTTAATTTTATGTATTTAATTTAATCAAAATACTTTTTCTACATCGGGAAGTATCAAAATAATTTGGGAATAGATCGGTCATTCTAAAAAGCGAAATAATGTTTGCTTTGGCTTAGAATATATTTTGCCAGAATTGGCTAACACTAACTAAAATATGCAGTTAAAGTTTCAATCCAACGCTTAACGCTAGCTCGGATTTCATAAGCAAAATTGTGGGTTTTTATAAATTTTTTAAACAGTTATTTGTTTACTACTGTATTTGAGTTGTGTTTCTTAAATATTTATTTTTTGTGTATTACAAGCGGATACTCGTTCTTTAAATTTGAACATCAATTTCTATAATTTGGATGTGTTCTTGAACTTTTGTTCTGTTAAAAATACGCTAAAAAATTAAAAATCATTCACAGTATAAAATACGCAAACCCATGCGCTCACAATATTATGTTTTTCAAACAAAATCTAACACCCCTATTGCGAATAATTATTCCCATGAAAAAAACTCCCAAATTTGTCTATCGTGAATGATTCCAATAACAATTTACTTGTATTTTACGATAGAAATCATTCACTATAGAATTTTTGGGAGTTTTTTCATGGGAATAAATATTCGCGATAGGGGTGTAAAATTGAAATTTGCAGAAGTGTACATATACTAATGTTTTTACATATTTATACAAGAAGAAATTTGTCTTCAAATTTATGAAAATATCAGTTTTAAAGCAAAATTGTTTAAGGTATTTATTTCTTGTGATATATATTTATACAATCAGATAACAGTTTAGTATTAAGGTGTAGGTGGAAAAAGTCGAAGAAGTCTAATTGCCAATGAATAAAGATAAAACATTTCTTGAACGTAAGAAGTGCGCCGAAAAATACCAGTTTTAGTGAACTTCTTTAGATGAGAAACAAAACTTTACAATTTGGATCAGCTGAGTGATAATCACGGAATTATTTGTATGTCTAGGTAATACGATGATATTTTAAGAAACGTGGTTTGATAAAAACTGTTTACTGCATTCCACGATGCTTAAATATTTACAGTTGTAAAAACAACGGGTATAATGCAACAGTAATGGTAGATTAGGGGAATTTTCTCTAGAATTATATTAAAATTTATGTTTTGGTGGATTTTTGTTTGTTATAGCATTAGCTTAGGTTATTTTGTATTATACGTATTAATTTACAAAATTCAATATACATAATTTCATTGACGTATTGGCTGTCGTATAAAGTGGTGCGTGTGTCGCGCAGGATTTTTACGGTTTCGCTTCTATGTATTGATGTGTAAATGTCCTTAATGTCAAAAGAAACGAGTAGCGTGTTTTCGGTGATCTTGTTGTCGTTAAGTTTGTTGACGAGGTCTTATATATTTTGTAAGTTGAGTTCTTATTTAAGTAGGGTGGTGAGGTGTTTGGGTAAGTTATATGCTGGTGCAGGTCTGTAGTTTACAATGGGTCTAATTGGTATGTTTTCCTTATGTATTTTCGGTTGTTCTCTGAGTATTGGTGGTCCTAGGTTCATGTGCATGTATTTGTATATTTTTCCGCGTTTTAGCAGATTACGTATTTCTTTCTAGAAGGCATCGGTAGTATCATTTTGAAATTTTGTTTAAATTTGTCTATAAAGTCTTTT